>JAJEKV010000360.1:0-274151 GCA_021234155.1 Isoetes taiwanensis | reverse complement strand
TTTTTGTGTTGGATCTTATCGTTTTACACAGAGTCGTATAAATGATATGAGCGAGGTTGTCATTTTTCTTAGCTCAAGAGGGTCTCATTGTCTATTTGGACTCCAACACTTTTTGTTCATAATATGAACCCTATGGTCATTACATCATGTAATTGCGTTGAATCGGGCATTGTTAGTCGTGCCTCACGGGACGAGGACTATTCATCATCTGATGGACCAGGTCAGAACAAGGATCCACTGGGGCCCGCGGGTCAGCCATCAAAGGCTCGTGAGAAGACCAAGCGGCCGGACCCCGCATGATCAAAGCCTGCGTCCCTCATCAACAAGAGGCCTTCCGGACAAGATCTGGCGCGCCCGCGACGCGATGTCGTCGGCCCCATGATTCTAGGCACTTCAAGAGGCACCGCGGCATTCCTAAAATCAGGGCCTCCTTCGAGTGGAACCGAGATCGGTCGAGTGTCTATATCGGGCCAAAGGCCATTGTACTATATATATGAGTAGAGCTAGCACATGAGTTTTAGATGAGTTTTGAGTCTTGTCTCGATTCGGTCTTCTCTCTCGCGAGAGACTCATGTATGTTCATCATTGATATCAAGGAAGCTTATCATTTTTCCTCTCATTGTTCTCTTTTGTTACATTTTTTCTTCTTCTTGTTCTCTTCTTGCAAATCCCAGCGTGACATAGTTCCCGGATTCTCTCGTTAGATCCATTGGTCCTCGGAGGGCCGTCTTCTGAGGAGTTCCCGAACCCGGACCCCAAACAACGTAAGCCTCGCGCTGCGGTCTGATTCGGCTTTCCTTTCTTACAATAGCCATGTCCGTCCAAACTTCATGCTGAAGAACTTCTTTCCCGACGGCAGCCTCGCTTTGGCGTCATCAGCGGCGGGGAAGTTGTTAGGTGATATGTATGGATCTGCTTATGACATTGGAGGCCCACATTGGGTCTAGGGCTCGGTCGGAGCCACCCACCCCTCGTGTCATGTCTCGTCCAAATTCCCGCCTCAAAGCGTGCAAACATTGCTCACGGCCTCGAGTTACCTCATCACTATCGAGGAGCCCTATCCGGCTCATCCTTCTCAACCTTACTTTCATACCCCAACATGCCACCATCCATCATTCTTACGGCCATCGCCCTCGCCTTCACAACCATCATCTCCCGGTGTGGGGATATCCACATGTCTCTTTTGCACCTCCCGGGAATTTCCCTTCCCCACCTTTACCACTCTTCCCCATTTACAATCTTCTGAGCCTCAAAACCAATGCTTTCGGGGCACCTTCCGGTACCTCCCCGTAGTCACCCCGTCATCCCGGGGTCCTTCGGGCACCATGCCACCACCAACTCCACCTCAATATAATCCCTATCCGGTTCCCCGTCGGCCCAAAGCACTTTCACCTCTACCTTCCGGACCCTTAAGTGACTTTATCCCACCTTTGGCAACACGAAAGGCAAACCTTTAGACCAAAGTGCTTTCAGCCCACATGGAAGAATTTGAGGCTCGGCTGTCCTCAATGGTCATGCACAACCTCAACTGAAATTCCACATCTTTTCCACCACCTTGCGGGGCTCTCCTCATCAATGGCTCATGTCAAACAAAAGCCCTTTGGAAACAAGATTGGTCGAAATGAGAACCGCTTTCTTTCTCACTATGGGACCCTTGGATGATGATCAACTTCATCTCAAAGCAACTCAATGACCTTCAACAAGAGCCCACACGGAGTCCTCGGGATTTTTCGTGAGATCGCCTTCACGTTCTCGCTTCAGCAAACTCAAGGAGTACCCCCTGAGAGCCGGATCTTGGTGCGGTTTCTCCAGGGACTTCCTCCGGCTATCCCACTCATGGACTGAATACTGCGCCGAAGAATTTGGAGCAAGCTATCGTGCTTGTCAATCACTTTCGATCAATGTTTCCTCCCCGTGGCGTGGCTCTTCGGAGCTCCCTTTCATTCCACCGTCATGGTTCCCAGAGGCTGGCGTCCAACCTCAACCGCGCCAATCATAGCCAAGTAGCGGTCGGATCGGTGCCATATCACGCAAATATCAAGGCCACTTGGCGAATGAGTGCAATCATTGTAAACGATGCAACATGTGCAATCATGCCGGTAAGAGTGCACTTTCGCACTCATCCCGCACCTTTCCGCCCAAACCGGTTTATCAAGTGCAAACAACAACGCAAAGTAACAATCGCAATATCGGCAGCCCACCCTTGCCGAGCGCAAACTTAATCAATTCTATATCAGAATGAGAGCAACAACGGGGACCCAACACACGCCCTCCCTTTTTGATCATTCTAAAGCTCGCTGTTATCATCACAAGAATGGGGCCATACCACCCGCGGCGTGTCCTCAACTTCCACAAGTTCAGTCGAGCTTCGCACCAATCAGACCACACATCGGTCCGCCTCGCTTACCAACTAACGGATTGCAAATGGCAAACAAGGTCTCAAGGCGTCTGTTCTTTGGAAGCTACCTCGCGGCGCTTCGGCAATCACGCTTATCAACCAGCTCACCTCGCCAATCAACCTCGATGGATCAACAAGCACGGGAAGAAATTTTTCGTGCTCTTAATCCTCCAAATCCGGTACCGTCCAATTGGGTTGGTTTGGTTTCATGTCGGACCAGGGCGCCACGTCCCTTAACCATTATTCCTAATGGCACGCAACCTGCCTTTGAAGTCGATTGGAGAAACTCATGCCGCATGTCATGCCTAAAGTTCGCCAAAGCATTCTGAACCTCATGCAAGCTGCTGAAGGCCGCACGTTGGCTAATATTCATGCCACCACTAGAGCTCAACAAAGACAAGAAGCACCTTCCACATCTCAACCTCCACGCTCTCGGACATATCCAGAATATTCTGCCGGGTTGACCTACTCAAAGAAGTTGCCGCTTCATTACCACGCGCACTCCGGCACACGCGGATCCAAATCCTTTCTCTCATGTGCCTCACGGAACTCCAAGAGGAGCTAGCAAAATCAAAATTCCCTTAAGTTTGGCAACAATTTTGAAACTCGTCACGCTCTCAAGGACCGGTTACCCCTCCGATTTGTTTTGGTTGGGGTCAAGCTACCTCTACACCCACGGTACATGCCACGGTGGGCAATCAACAAGTCAATCATGTTCAAATTGACGGAGGTATTGTCAATCTCATCACGGATAAACTCCACAAACAAATGGGCATCAAACAACTCTATCGTGCCCTCTATGACATCAAATTGGTCAATGGCCATATCACGCGACCTCAAGGCGTCCGCCTCTTCTTCACATCAACATTGGTGATCTCAGGCTCCCCTTGGAATTTGGTGTTTGGAAGGCTGGAGAAGATCCGGTGATTATGAAATATTGGTCGTGAGACCTTTTCTCCCGGGCCAAGAGTATCCATTCTTGGGCCGCGGATGGCTTAGTCATCACCGATGGTCACCTCAATGCCACCATGGACTTGGAAATGTGCAAGATCATTTCCGTTGATCATGCTGAACCCTCTCTCCGGAAACCGCATTCCGAGGGCGCCTTGAATATCTATCATGTTCAGGGCTCCACTGCGACTCGCCTCTCACGTCATCCTACCACCTCGAATATCTTTGATCCTTGGGGAGAAATGACTCTTGATCGTGGACCAGGTACAGTGGCTGCTTTGCTTGACCCTTACGGCTCCTTGCAATCGAATCCAACGTGTTGATCACTTTTCGGATGCTAACCCTCCCGGCAGCTCACGTAGATGTACATCTTTGTCATGAAGCAACCTACGCTTGATGAAACTTCGGCAACCTCTCTTTTTCACCACGCAGAGTGCCACGCATCCTCTGTTATGCTTCAACCTCCCCGCTCATATTGTCCGGGACACGGAAGTTATCCCCATATTCAAACTCCCCGGGTCGAGATTGTGGGCGTGAGGCAACAATCGGGTCTCATGCATTGGCCGCAAATCTTCCGACACCCTATCGTACTGGGCCGTCCACGCTCTTCAAAAGTTCAAACACATTTTGGCACGAGCTACAGAGATCTCCGGGGGATCAACAAAGCCTTGGGGAACTCACCATTCCTACCAAATCGATGCGCCCCGCTTAGCAAACGATGCCGGCTCAACCCCATTACCGCGGATCGCCAAGGAAATTGACAAACTCCTTGCCGCAGGTTTGATCTATGAGGTCAAACATTCGAATGGGTGAGCCCCATCGCCATTGCACTCAAACACAATGGAAAGATCCGCGTTTGCGTGGACTACCGAAAACTCAATGGGGCCGCGGGCGTGATCATTTTCCACTTCCCTTCACGCACCGTGTTGGAAGAGGTTCTTTGGACATGAGATGTACTCCTTCATGGATGGTTTTTTCGGCTACAATCGATCTCAATCAAAGAATCTGATCAACTCAAGACTACTTTCACCACCCCGGTAAAGTCACTTTTGCCTACAAGGTGGTTCCTTTTGGATTATCAAACTCTCCATCCACGCTTTCAACGCATCATGCTCTCGGTTTTTCATGATTTTATGAAGGAAAATCCCTTCTTACAAATTTTTCAAGATGACTTCTCGCCCACGGTTCCATGGCTGACCATTTTGGATAAATTGAACTTCGTCTTTCGAATGTGATGAGTCCCAGGCATTAGTCTCAATCCCCGAGAAATGCACCTTTTTGCGCCACTTCGGTGTTACTCATAGGACACGTTGTCGACAAAGCGTATCACCACGGATCCTGCCAAAAATCGGTTAGTGCTCAAGGCTCAAAGCACCGGCCAATATCAAAGGAGACACGCTCTTTCTTGGGTAAAGTCAATTATTACTCCACCTTCATTCCCTGGACTTGCAGCCATTGCAGATCCCATTCATAAACTCACGGGTGATGAATCCACACGGCTTGGAATTCCCAGGCGGGCCGCTTCCAACGGTTGAAGCTTTTACTTACTCGAGGCCCGGTTCTTGTTCCTCCTCAATGGGACAAGCCCTTTCACGCCCATGTAGATGTCTCCGGCGTTTGCTATTGAGCTGTTCTTTCTCAAGAATATGATGTGCACACCGACAAAACAAACAGTCGCCCGGTAACTAAACTCAATTGAACGGCGCCAACTACTTGCCCGAGGCGTGAAGCCTTGGGTTTAATTTTTTTCGTGTCCAACGCTTCAGTCACTATCTTTTGGGCGCCGGATCAAATTTTTGTCCACCACCACGCCACCCTCGTCGGCTTTTGTATCGATATCGGCTAGGATGTTCAAGCCGCCGCTCTCAAGTTACAAGAATCCCAAGAAGCTCTCCCGAATGGGGTTCAAACGGCCTGGAGGCCTTCCGGCCCCAGCGGTTCAAGTGACCTTCAAAGCTGCTACCATGCCAAGTGAATACTCACGGAGACCTAGCTTCAAGACAAGCCACGAGGCTCTTTACAGGCCCGTGAAGATCTCAAGGCTGCCCAAAATCGGATTACTACGCTTGCCGTCAGCAGGCACAATTGCAGACCACCATTCAAAATTATTGGAGCAGGGTCAAGGCAAGCCGCGAGGGCTCTTTTGGTTGACAAAGATAAAGATATTGCCAAACTTCGACCGCCGCAGTATACAGAACTCTCTCGGAATTACAACCTCAAGCCCAAGACCTTACTGTAGCGTGACACTCAAATTGCCTCTTTGGCGACTCGGCTCTCCACGAACCTCTCGGCTCACATCTCTCAAGATCGGCTTTGCGGAGGTTGAAGCGCAGAAAATTCTTGATGCTGCCGGATTGCGTGCTTTCGACTCAATGCTCTGGGCCATCCTCCTCCACATGTCACGACTTCGAGAAATTAAAGTGACGATCCATACCAATGTTAGAAAAGGACAACCTGGATCCGTGACCTCGAACAGCGGCTCTGACAAGCTATTCAGTCTGGCGATGAGGCTCGACCAAACTTGAAGGCTATGTTACCATTGCTCTCAACCTGCTGTTGACTTCCCTATTCCTTCCGGTTATCTGGATTATGTGGTTGCCCGCCCGCCACCTCTTTCTTCTGGTGTGGCATACGGTGATGGTCTGATGATGTTCCCCTGCGACCGCAGATTTTCTTCGGATCGGCGGACCTTTCGTTGAAGACAAAGGTTTATTCTGTGTTCTTTTAGTCTTTGATCTCATTCAACGTGATGATCCCGGATATGATCACCCTCGAGTTGTTCAGCCAATGGCGTATATTTTCATGATTTCTATCCGGCCGACCACATTGACAAATTTGAGATGGGCCATGATCCCACCCTCAATGGTTGCTTTTGGATAACAACCCCTATCACAATGCGATCATGATCGACACATGCTCTTCATCAAGAGTACATGCACGAGCTTGCTCATCATTTTGCCTCTCGGCAAGATGAAGCGGCCGCAATAATAAGGAAGTATCCGGGACATCCCCGGGATCTTCCCTTTGCACAAGTTTATATCGACACGGCTGGTTACAATCAATCTGCGTGCTCTTACGGATAGCAAGGCATCTCCACGGGTTGGGATAGCCCTCACAGTAAACTCTCGGCTCCACCTTACGCTTTGGGACCATTGGTGCAAAAAGCTCTTGATCCGGCCCTTGTCCTGTGAATTCGGGGGCGGGCTCGGCCACCCAGCCCGGGGCATGGTCCCCTCTCCCTATGCTTCCCCTGGGTGTCCCTCCACCCCCCGGGGTCCTCACCTCGATTGGCGTCTCCCTTTTTGGACCAAGGTCATGGATGGCCATCTTTGGATGGACTCGCCTCGAGATCTCGGCGGATCTCGTTGGGATCCCGTTTTTTGTTCGCCGCTCAATTGGGAGGATGGTGCCACCCTTGATAACACTACAAATTGGATCTATATTGCCAATGGCGTGGTTGGCAGCGCCCTGGCGATGCTCTTCATGGTCTTGACACCTTCTTGCGAGAATGCCGCCACGTCACGGATCCTTCATCCCACCGACAAAATTTGGTTTTACTGTTTACGCTGCTCTCAAATGCATCCTGGTCAGCTCTTTAAATCGGCGTCCCCCATCTTTCCCTCTGTCCGAATGCCGGCGTCCTGCCTTCGTCTCCGTTTCCCCTACTCATGGAGTGCCAGTTTGTTTCTTCTGAAGCCCATGCGCCCTTGAAGACATGAATTAGCTCTCATTTTCTCATTGATGCTGATCCCCTTGGGCTCAACACTCCTCCCCCGCTCTTCAAATGCGCCGGATCTCATTGGCACTTACCATAATGATGCGGAGTCCCTCACTCCGTGAGGATCACTTTCAGGCCCGATGGCTTCCCCCCTCGAAACACTTCCTCCTTTTCTTCACCCAAAGTGTCGTTTGGTGGGGGAAAGTGTTAGTCTGTGCCTCTTGTGCAGGGACTATTCATGCATCTGACGGACCAGGTCAAGAACAAGGATCCACAATCAGCCACTTGGTCAGCCATCAAAGGCTCGCCGGAAGACCAAGCGGCCCGACCACGCAATCAAAGCTGCGTCCGGTCAATAACAAGGCCTCGCAGACAAGTGGCGGCCCGTCCGACCAGCGTCGGTGTCGGCATGATTCTAGGCACTTCAAGAGCCCCATGGCATTCCCCAAAATCAGGCCTCCTTCGAGTCGGCACCGAGAATCGGTCGAGTGTCTATATTGGGCCAAAGGCCATTGTACTATATATATGAGTAGAGCTAGCACATGAGTTTTAGATGAGTTTTGAGTCTTGTCTCAGTTCAGTCTTCTCTCGATTGCGAGAGCTCATGTATGTTCATCATTGATATCAAGGAAGCTTATCATTTTCCTCTCATTGTTCTCTTTTGTTCTGTTTTCTTCTTCTTGTTCTCTTCTTGCAAATCCCGCGTGACATAGTCCCCCGGATTCTCCTGTTAGATCCACGGGTCCTCACAGAGGGCTGTCTTGCAGGAGTTCTCAAACCCAGAACCCCAAATGGGCATTTTCGCCAATAAAAAGGCACCCGGTCTTTGCCACACTTCGGCTGACACACTCGTGGCTCCAGACTTGGCGGTGCACGGGCCTGCTTGCCTGGAGCCTTTACTAGGCGAAATGATCCTCCTCGGGGCAATTATCATGTGGCAGTAGTCATATAGTCATATGTGGTGACTCCAAAAACATATGTTTTCATTGTATTATAAATCAAAATCGTCTCCATTTCTTGCTCTTCCATGTTGGTCATGAATTTGATAGATGAATCTAGTTTTGTATTAGTATTCTCGGAAGATCTGCTTGCAAAGCATCAGCATTAAAGCTGCATGCACAATGTTTGACACATTGTGTACAAAGTGTGCAAGTCAAACTTCCCACGTATAATAGTCAAACAATTGCATTTCTTCCAATTAGCCTTCCAGACAGGCTGAACCTTCCAGAGAGGCTGAATAGCATGAATATGAGTACATATACAAACTATATTAGTGGTGTCCATCAATCTTTTTGAATGAGTTAGACACATAGGGTTTTTAACATCTATGGAGACTAAATTGGCCCAAATTGGCCATAGGCAATGCGTATAAAATATGAATGGATCCAAAGTCCACAACATGTAGCAAAGGCATTACAAGTGCAACAAACGATTGTAAAAAAGCTATATATAGAATATATGATTTGATTTTTTGGTTCAAGATAAGAAAGTTTTTCCTTCGTTGTTGTTTGTTCCTTGTTTCTAAAGTGTCTCCCGTATTAGATTGTATGCAAGTACGTTCATTCTATCGACACTTGATCTTTGAAATGGTTGGTAGTCGAAAAAACCTTCTTTACCCTGGAGTTTTTCCAACGCTGGTTCGCTGTATTGGTATGACGTGAAAAATGCACTTCATTTCACTTTTGGTACAGCAGTATTAAATACTACAATTTTCTTGGTCTCCTCTACACTACCCTTCTGCCTACGTCACACAGTGAGGTATGGTGCAGTGTGTATGGAAATTACTCTGGCATGCGCCTGTGTGCCTGTTGATAACTGTGTCCAATGCCAAATAGAGAAGTGTGATGGCACGGATGCACTTTTTCTGTACAAGTCTGTCTGTAGTCAATGTGCCTGGTGTTTGGCTTTCTCTATCAAAATCTGCAACTTGGATTTAATAAATGAAATTACTCTTCAGATATTTAAATTTTATGTTGTAATTTTGGAGAACTGAAACAACCAGCTGCAAATAGGAGGTTCCTCCGAGAAAAGTGCAAAAACCATTACGCAAATTCAAAATGGGTGGTCCCATACGCCATCACCAAACAAACCTACCCGAAGAGCATGGACAGGAGTAGACTTAGTTGGTAACGTTTTCAAAAGCCTTAGGCGTCGAACAGTACCAGATCTGTAATGTATCTTTCTCGATCATTAAGAATCTGAAAGAACAACAATATGACTTTAAACAATGTGCATACTTTTCTGCAGTGCGAGAGGCTTTAGAACTGGCATTGCCATCCAACAACCTCACTGTATTGTCTGTTGAGCCCGAAGCAAGCAGGGAACCTTCACCGCTGGGATAAAACATTAGTTATTTACACATGGAATAAAGAATATCTTCAATTCCTAAATGTAGTACGAGTGGAAAGCAAATTTCAATGAACATTTGGGAAATTTAATGCTGGCAAATCGGCTTTTCTGAGTAGCACAGGGGACAACCTCTTTGGCATATGTCATGATACACTCTCAACACCCATTCATACATCCAGCGTCTAAACATTACCAGAGTTATACTCACAATTAACAGCAAAATGCTCATGCGGGCATTTCATCTCCAAATTTATTAAACTAGCGGAATCTTCCTTCAAGCATAGGAAGGAAGGAAGGTTCTTTTATAGGGTCATCCAAATCTCTCAAAATGTTGTCTTATGGTTATATGCAACATTTGCTTAAAAATCTTGAGACTCTGGAAACGACAAAGGGATATTACCTGAATGCAAGGCTCCATACACTACCCGTGTGTCCTAGCAAAGGAGATACACATTTTGTGGTTGCCATATCCCACATCATTATTGCACCATCTTCATCTCCAGATGCCATATAACGCCCTTCAGGTGACATGGCCAAGGGCACGACCATTCCCCTGTGTCCAGCAAATACACGCATGCATTCCCCTGTTTGCACGTCCCATAATCTTACGGTCTTGTCACTGGATCCAGTCGCAATACAGTTGCAATTGACATGCCATTGCACACATTGCAGGAAAGTAGTTCTCAAATACATTTAAATTATCATTTTGGACATCAAGCAAGTGATCATGCTTACATCAACATCGGAAAGATGTCCTGCAAGTATACGCAAAGTAGTGACCATATCCTAGCAGTTCTATCATGTGATGCGCCTCAAAGTAGTGACCAACAGACTACCTTTGGAGAATATGTCAAAAATGCAAAACTTTTAATTTAAATTGGAGGAATGAATGAGCTAATAATATTATATATTACCTGGACATCCCAGACAGGATAATTGTGGCCCTTGTAACAAACAAGGTTTGTCTTGAGCTTCAGACTCCAAAGACGAACTGCAAATTTAACCACCACATCGGAAACCAAACACAATATAGAATAATGTCCAAAATGCATATTTCAAAGAAAAGTTGGCGTGGCGGTGATTGCTTCCCAAGGCAATCTTGAATTTATGCAAAAGTTTTTTACAGCATAATCTGCGAAGCGAAAAGAAGGGACCATCCATCAGGTTCCTGTCAAGTGCGCATATGCTGATCCATTGTCCTTATTATCACTATAATCTAAGCAGTCCAGTCAAGATTTTGAAATGATGCTTAAATATGACTTCTAAAAACAAATTTAGCTTTTTCAAATAAATCCATAAAATTCTTTCTACCATTTTTTTTGAAAAATGTCACGTTCTCCAAGTTTTCCATATTCCAAACCTACAAATATTCCATTGTCTTTAAGATCTAAGAGCTCCCTCTAAACTCAATTCTAGATTCGTGCAAAGAAAAGATGTCTTCATCCAGATTACGTTGGATTACCTACACAATTAAATCTTTATACTTGGCCTACCTTAATGACGAATCTGAGAAGCCCCCAACAAGGCGAGCACCCATCCATGAGATATAGATGAACAATTTAGACTATAAAAAACAAACGCAAATATATAATTATAATAGTGGCAGGAAAATAAGCTAGGAAGATAAAAGAGATATTTCTAGCACTTCAATGAGAGATGAGTTAGATTCAATTTTCACATTATATTATGCCATTAGCTATCTGGTTTTATGTCGTTAGATGCTGCCTCTTTCAGTTGAATGCTTTCAGCCAACTATTCAAATCTCATACCTGTTATGTGTATTGACAAAGGTATAGAAACACAGAGATGGCACTGCATTACTTTTCAACGGATAAACTTGGCTCGCCACTGCAGATTCACATACCCGTTTTAAAGCAGGAATGTCATACTTATGAGCAGCTGCCAACAATGCCATGCCATGCTCTTTCATGGCATTTGTATCATGCTCCCCTGAAGCACATAAATTATGCATTATTCAAAATAACATCTCAAACTTTTCAAAATAATTGTGGACAGAAATTTCCACTCCCATCTAGTCCATATACCAGTCACACGTATGACAGCACATGTCTTTTCTTTTAACTCATGCTCAAACATGGCATTGGATACAGGTGATCTGATGGCCTATACAAAACAAACTCTAATTAGTTTTACTGCATATTACCACAACTTCAGCAGATTCTTAAAAATTAAACATAAAAAAGAAAAAGAAAAATATTTGCTTGATGGGTCATGCCTCCACACCAAAATGACACAAAACATTTCTGCAGCTTTATGCATGATACCTCTTATAACTTCATTTGCTTACAAGGAATGCTTTCATAAGAAATAACTCCAAAGTCATCCAAAGTGACCAATTCATGGTTACATATTAGAGTAGAGAATGGCACTAGCATACTAATGGCTTCAAAATTGATTTGCACAATGAACAGGGTTTACCAAAATAGCTCGGTGTGCAAGTGTAGTGTCACCTTCACCTGTCTCAATTGTAACGTCTGCATGGATGCCCTCCAGCAACATTGTGCGAAAAGATGAGAGTCTTGAAGCTCAGATTCATTTACGGCATTTGTTGCTTTGTACATCCAAACTCAAAGCAAGATGGTAAATAACCGCCATGCTCTTGGAAGCCGAGGGAAAATGCTTGGAAGAAGAAGAAGGATCGAAGAATCGCCATAGCCACTCGCTAATGGGGCTTCTGGATGGCCGAGAGTTTACGGTACGGATTGAGCAAATACCAAAGATATGCTAGGCATATGTCGCATATACCGGATATGCCCACACCTATTATAATCCGAGGGTTTGCCCCCTAGGGGCAACCCAAAAGGTCACGGAAAAGGGGAAGAGAGTGAAGAAAGGCAAAAGGGAAGCAAAAAAAGAGAGAGAAAAAAGGGGAAGAAAGAAAGGGTGGGAAAAAAAAGGGAAAATGGGTCGAAGAGGAAAAGGAAAGAGGAAAATGTGTAGAAAGGGTTATGGGAAAAAAGTTTATCAAAAGAAAATGAAGGGGAAAAGGAAAAAAATACGGTGAAAAGGAAAAAGAGGAAAGGGTGAGAAATGAGGGAAAGAGGGAAGGAAAAAGTTTATCAAGAAAACCGAAAAGTGAAAAAGAGGAAAAGAAGAAAAAGGAAACCGCAGATGCAAAAAAAGGGAAAAGCAAAAGTATAAAAAGCCGGCGGCAAAGGGAAGAGAAACTACTTTAACAATGGAGTACTTCTAGGTTATTCATGCTTGCCTCTCTCATCACTGTAGTGTATCATTTATAGGTTATGAGCTTATGCCCAGCAACGCTGGGCACCGTTCCTAGTATTTTTTGGATCTTTTAGGTGTGGGCACTTGTATTTGGGCTTGAAGGACTATTAAAGCCATTTTAATGGTTGAATATTTGATGAAGTGGCATGATCTCAAAAGGCATGTTGGTTATTGAAGATCCTATGGTGGAGATTGTTCAAAGATGAAGGGCTGAGATTTGATGTGTAAGTTTAAGAGGAGGGGTACGTCTCCTCATTCTCTCTCTCTTACTCTTGCTCTTGGAAGAGATTATCCATTTGTATAGAGTGTTCCATGGAAGAAATAAATAATGAAGAGGAGGATGAACCTCCAGATTATCTTGATTATGATTTGGTTGTGCAATTGAGGTGTATTTGATCTCCTTGTTCCATTCTTCAAATTCTTTCCTTCAATTCTCGTGTCTTGCCTTGTGAGTGCTTGCTGATAGAGTGTGGCGCAGCCTGATGCATATATTTTGCATTCTGCTCAACTTGTGTTTGGTTCATTATGTTGGATTACAGAGACACGCGTGGCTTACAATCGAGCAGTCCAAGATGTCCATCACAAGCGAGCAAGAACATGTCGCGGCACTTATCCGATTCACATGTTTCCTTATTGTTTTGTAACTATTTGTGTCCTTGGACAATGTCGAGTGAAAAAGAGGGTCAAAGAAATAAAAGGGATGGCTCATTCCTTGGAGCATCAAGTACTATTCCATGTATCTGCAAACATATGCATATGATGGCACAATCCTAATGATCACAAATCAGATGAAAGTATCACCTTGAGAAGAGGAGGATCAATTGATCATTGAACCACTGCGTATCAGCTTCCAAAAATTTGATATCGGTGGAGCTAATCATGACAGTTTCAGTCCCACTCACCACCACTTCCAAATGTATATGTGGCTTTAGATAGACAAGGATTGCCGAAGCTCTATCATCTCTAGTTCTAAACACACACGAGAAGATTTGCTCACGAGAACATTTGCCCTCTGGCCCCTTACCTCTTCATTATTGCTGCTGAAATTCTCACCAAAATGGTTTCTTCATATCAGGATAAGGGCCTGATCCATGGCCTCCAGATGCCTCAATCTGATAATCAGTTGTCCATCCTCCAGTATGCTGATGATACTTTCATCATGACCAAAGCTGATAATGCTTGTCTGGATAACTTGATGGAGTGTATAACCGTGTTTGAGCTGCCTCACGGGATTCCTCAACTTTGCTAAGTGTTCTATTCTCTCTGACAGTCCGTACCCTCATCTCCATACCCATGGTATCAACTTTGTTCCTGAGGGACAATACCTGACCCTCCTGGGACTCCCCCTTGCTATTCATATGTCCCACAAAGTGGCCTGGCAACCCTTGATTAACAGGATTCGGAAAAAGCTGTTAATCCTTAAAGGATCACTTTCTCTCGGGTGGTAAATCCTAATTGCCAACTCGTCTTAGCCCGCTGACCATGTTTACTTCTCCTCCGCTTTCGATTCTTGACAAAGCTTCTTACAATAAGATTGAACAATGCATTAAAGAATATATTTGGCAGGGGACTCACTTGTCTGCTTGGGAGGAGCTCACTCATAGCAGGAAGGCTGGTGGTCTGGGATGTAAATCTCTTTTCCTACAGGCTCAGATCTTAGGGGCCAAGAATGTATGGAAGGCCATTTCTGGTTTTCAGTCCCTGAATGGACTTCATTAGATTTTGGTTCAACAAGAGTAAACCCACAGGGAGCCCCACCTTAAGACATCAACTTCCAGATTCAGCCTTCTATGATTTCAAGTGTGCTGCTAACACTTCCTCCCTTCTTAGGAGCATCTTCAGAGCCTGGGAGATGGTGGCTAGCAAGTTCACCCATGATAAAATCACCAATTCTGTTAGGGATACCTCAATTTTTTGGTCTCCTATCCTAGCCCCCCCATCCTACTCGGCCATGGCTATTTGCCACCCTACCTGTTACATGAAGTGGCATAGAGCCAATATTTTATATGTGAGGGATTTGATTGATGAGAATGATAATTGGATTCCTTGGGAATCTATCAAAAGAAAAGTTGGGGGAGGGGTAACCAACAGATTGATCTATAAACAGGTTGTCCAAGCCTACTCTTACGTCACGGAAAGGATGGTAGCAGGGGAAACCCACCCCCTTGAACTGGTTCTTCAAAGTGAAAAGGAGCTATAAGGTCTCCAAAATTTATCACTAGTATGGCTCAATTCTTCAATCTCCAGAAATCCAGAGTTGACTCCTCTATCTTGCAGTTAGCCTTGTGGATTGTCTGGAAACACAGGAATAATGTGGCTATGGCAAATAGGAAAGTGTGATCTTATTTGGATGAAGCTTAATTTCCAATTTGAGCTTATTAGATGTGCTATGGCCCATAAGGCCTCTAAGTTGGAAAAATATGATACGGATTGGTTGCCTTGGGGGGCCTTCAAGACTGATTTTTTCATTGTTCGGTTTGACTCCTTGATTGACTTGAACTCATTTGTGGATTGCAGCCTTTTTGAACAGTGTGGTCCAGGTCTTCAGGGGGATGATACTACCGGATGATGTCCCTGTGCACCACTCGGGAACTCCAAGACAAGCAGTGAGAGCAACCTTCAGGCTCAAATTCCTCCTCAAGGAAGCTTATAATGCGCATATCCTACACAAATTTATTGGTACCAACAACCGCCTATGTGGAAAGGTTCTCATGTCTGAGGTCGATGTACTATTATCATAAAGGCAGATGTGAAGCAGCTGCTGGTGTTCTTCTCGACATAATCCAAGTTCCCCTGGATGAATTGTTGCTACTCACTCCCTCACGTCTCGAGATTAATTGGATTGCCCCACCATCCTTTGCCATGCCTCTCAATGCCACCCACTCTTTCCACGGTTTTACACCTATTCCGGCCTCCCTTCTCAATCTGTCCTCTCTTAGATTCAAATCTCCCCTCTCGAGTTACGCTCCAAACAAGTGGTATTTGGCTATGAAGTTTAAGAAACGGTCGAGTGTCGAAAATGATTTTGGATTTTAGTTGTCATTGTATTCAGTTACTTTATATTCGGGCTCTGAGCCTTCCTATTTTTTGTATGTTTTTAAGTTATGATTAATATCAAATCCTTCCTTTTCCTCAAAAAAAAAAAAAAAAAAAAAAAAAAAAATATAAATATACAAGTCTTAAAGACAAGATACCCAGACATTTAAGACTAGACATTCCACTTGGAATAAATAGCCTTTACAAGTGCAACCCTGGATAGGATTAGGTGCAAAAAACCTACCCAAGCCTTGAGAAGGATCAGCAAAACTTAAGAGAAGAGAAGACAAAAATGTGATTTAAAAAGGAAATCTTAAGATGTATGGCCTATGGAAGTAATATGTATGTATAGGAAATTTTTAAGGTTTGATAAATTAAAAAAACCTTAGAAAAGAAACTCTATAGTATAAACCTATAACAAACCATTACAATGATTGATGTGACAATAACTAGAAGTAATCAGCAAGATTTTTCAGGAAGGACAAAAAGATCTATAGTCAATGTAGTTTTCAATAAGTATACCCTATAACAACCATATATGGTTTGTCTGTGAGCAAGAGAACTTTTTAAAGTCACAAAATAGAATAGAAACATCATTAACACCGGATATATAAAAATTTAAATTTAGAACAGTAGTTTAGAGACGCAAATCAGAGATATAGATATGTCTGGATTTATAGTCATAAAAACAATGAACTTAAAATATTAGACGGAATAAACCATGAGTAGCATGATGTATCTATCCAACCAAAGTTTGCAGAATATCACCAAATTAAGGTTTCAGCAGAAAAAAGTTTTTGTCCATCATTTGTATGATGCTTCAACAGAATTAACAAGTTGTTACTCCACAAACCAAGATAACGCATGGAGGGTTCAGTCCGGTTACCTGTACCACAAGAAATTAGACAAGCATTAGAATGGTTGCCAATAACAGGGTAACAGGTAAGCAATGGACAAAACCGGCTTATCGCCTTTCACCACAATAACTTAGTAAAATATTAATTTGTCAGAAAAACTTAAGAGAACACAGTGAAACAAGAAAGAGCATAAGCTAAAAAGATCATTAGATGGGAAAAAAAGTAGTTATGGCCAAACAGTAGATCAATACTTCAGAGAAAACGTATGGGACCCCTAACAAAATGGTAAATAACAAGGTAAGGAATAAACTTAAGTTTATAACTGCTTATCCCAAGTGTCTAAAAAACAGGAAATAAATAGCCAGGAATGAAACTATGTCTTGAGTTTCATAGGTCACATATCTTAGAAACTGAAAATACCCAGTTAAAAAAGGACAAGGAAATAATTCACAATCTGGATCAAATGTTGTAGCCTAAAAAGTGAATCCATCTAGGATCATAGCGGTAGAAAACAAATCAGGGCAGAGAAAAAAGGAAAAGATACAAGGCAAAGAATGAACTTACACCATGTGCAACAAATGCTAAGTGTCTAAACAACTGGTAATAATGAGCTAAAGCAAGGCCATAAGGTCAGGAATGAATTTATGTCTTGAGTTTCAAAGGTCAAGAATCTAAAAATAACTAGTTAAGGAAGGACCAGAAAATACTTCACAATCTGGATCATCAGTTTCAGTTTACAATGTGAATCAATCTAGGACCACAGTGGTACAAAACAGGTCTGGGCAGAGATATAAGAAATGATATAAGGTATCGCAAGCATAAAGAGGACAAGTAGCTCTAGAAAAGGACAAATCAAAGAAATAACGAGGAGGATAAATAATGGTGTTCACTGGATCTCTATGACAACAAGTGAAAACCCGAAAGTTGCCGGTATAAAGCAATACATGAAACGTCATTGAGCCTTGATCTATATATACATCAGAGTTAGGATATCAAAGGCAACAAGAAGACGATTTATCTAGAGTAAAACAAAGAAACCAGTGAATAAAGAAAACAAAGTCAAGGCAGGGCAGAGATAACGAAGAGGTACAAGGCACCATAAACATAAAAAAAGGAAAGGAGCTCTAGGACGAGGACAAATCGAGACAAATAAGGTCGTTCAATCTCTAGGACGAAAAAACAATGAATAACAATGGATTTAACTAGAGTAAAATAGAGAAAACAATGAATAAAGAAAACAAAGACCCGGAGTTTCCTAGAGCGGGGATTGCATTATATCGTTATATCTATTTAAGCTGTTATATTATTTCTCGAAAACATGGAGTAACAAGATCACATGTGCATAACAATAATATAGAAAATTAGTTAATAGAATTAGCATTCATAAGCAAACACAGATATTATATTGAATTCATAAGAAGAAAATTCAGTTCAATACTGAAACCTCGAGTAGGATGGGTTGCACTGCCCACCGGTTCTAGGTTGAGCAGAAGTAGGGATCTTAGGTATCTCAGGAATTTCTTGGCTATCATTAATAACCACCAATTGAGCTACACCAACAGGATCCAAAGTAATGGGGATAGAGGGATTCGTTCCTAAGAATGAGCTTCCATCTCCTTCAAGCACATGTAGATTACTTGCAATATGCATGCTTTTGGCCTTTGTAGGTTTTGTGAAAATCAAACAAATTTTTCCTTTTCTCACCATCTTCTTCTCTTCTTGCAATGCGGAATGGTGGCTTTATTTAATCCACCTTTCTTCCTTCCCATATAATTTACTAAGCATACCCTTAGCGGCAGCACAGCATCAACAAACAGTGGAGCGGCAATATCAGAGGTAACGGCATGATTTAAATAAGAGCTTAAAACCTTCATCTTACAGTTGATCCATCGGTCCGATTCCCAAAAGACCATGGCACGGCCACGACATGGGCCCAAGCGTTTAACGAAGACATCTAGCGCCATTTCGCATTCCAGTCTGTTAGATAATCTTAGGGTAGAACAATCCTAGGGTAGAACGCTTGACAACCTTAGGGTAGAACGCTTGACAGGGAAAATCGTTGAAAAAATAATATCTAAGGGAAAAGGGCATAAAAAATAATAAGGTTGTTTATTGTGATGTCCTTTACTGAAAATGGAACATGAACATTTTCCCTTAGGTAAAGTATACTTGAAATAGCTAGGTTCGGACCATTAGGTAACTACATTAACAATTTAACAGTATACATATAAAAAAAGCCTTCCACCTACCTCAGATTGGTAGGCCCCTATGAGTCTTTTAAGACTAAAACATTGCAACAGGGAGAGCAGGGCCCTGTTGCAACACAGGGACCCTACTCAACCCATTTTAAGAATTAAAAACACTAACAATAGAAATGAAATGGGAACTTACAAGATTCGTTTGAGGATGTTAGACAGATCCGCAATATCAAAGGGTAAGCCTGGAAAATTATTAATCTTAAGTGTACGCAGCACAATCCTGATGATGTCCGTTCTTCGAAAACCATTGTTGCAGAATGCTGAGATTAAGTCCGAAATGTCCTCAGCAGCCATTAGACAATTTGAATGGGCATATACAAAGGGAAAGATCTGTGAAATGATGACTTTAGAGGCTTGGCCATAAGGCCTACACCCCGCAGCTTTGATGAACCTGTTAACTTTGAATTTTAGTTTCCTCCTTTTGTCATATCTGGAATACTGGTATAAGCCAATATTTGGATCTAAAACCTGGATGGTAACATTGAGAAAGTCAATCTTGGTCCCCAACTTAGAATCCCTTCTGTAAACAGTTTCATCTTTAATCCCAATGAGGTTCATATTGTAAATGGTACAGTCCGATTCTATGGAAAAGAATTCTTCAAGATCACCACCATTGACCACACAAAGATCATCAATATATCTAAAGGAACACTGGAATCTTGAAATATCCTTAAATCTTTTTAGTTTGGCCAACCTAGATATGAACTTAAGTTCAAACCAAGCAAGATATAGGTTACACCAAGCGGGACTGCTTGAAAATCCCATTGGAATACCTTTTCTTTGCCTCCAAATCTGGGAACCCATTTGAAGATAGCAGTGGCATAGAAGCCAGCTATTAATTCTGCAAAATTCCTGTTTGGAAATAATCATACCTCGGGTTGTTCCATCATTGATCTTTCTCCATTTTACTTTGTACGATCCAGCAACTTTATTGATCACTAACTGAGTGAGAGGAGCTTTGTGAGACATGTAGTCCCATACCAGATAAGCCACATCATTAATAACCTCCACAATTCCCTCTTTTCCCTCAAGGGGAATATTTTCATAACATTTAGTGATGTCAATAGAGAATACATTGAAGATTTTGGAAGGAAGGTTTAGAACAAAGTCAAAAGCTGAGTTTATAAGCCAGCAAGGGTTGACTTTACTTTTTAACCACAATCTAATTTCACCTGTATTCCAATGGCAAATAGCAGGCCATAGTTCCACAAAATTATTCAACATGGCAGTCAAAAAATCCGAGATTTCTGTAAAGATTGTACTATGGGCATTAGATAGCCATCTATACTCACCCTTGTGGGCCTTAAATATACCCATGAGGTATGGCAGTCTATTGCTAGCAGGTTCTTGCAATCCTGAGAAGCTAGCAATGTCATAAACACATTTACTTTTAATCTCAAGAGCACTTAAAGAAATAGATTCAAAATCCGAACTGCCCAATCTGATTAAAGCCATTTCCCTAATATGGTATTGGCAAATGAAGGATGCATTATTCCCAGCTTTGTCTATCTCTGAAATATATAGGTTCTTCAGCAACCATATTATATTTTTCTTTACATTGTCATCATCCCATAAAAACCTTTTGGGATCTAAGCTGTTTTTGAAGCAAGTCATCCTGATTTTAGCCAGGTTTAGCAGCTTATCTTTCATGTTCTTAATTTCCAGTTCCGACACTTGTAACAAGTTGTATTGATGTATGGAAAAGAATTGTTCAACTGTAGCACTGAAATCTACTAAGAACTTATCAATAGTGAGAGCACTATCCGGTATATGATTGAGTCCACAAGATAAGGCCATCCTGAGTTTAGGACAGTGAACAATATCCAAATCCATAGTACGAATGTGTCCAATAGCAGGATCAATAAACTTAGCTAAGCTTGGATTTTTACACGGACATTTCTTTGGGAAGCCATCTGCAAATACCTCAAAAGGTTTGTACAATTTATCTCTCAGTTGATCAATATATCTCCATCCGAACATAGTGTTTTCTAATAGATCATTGGCCAACTCAGGAATCAATTCCGAAAGTATTTCCTTGAAGATGCTTCTTATGCTAAATTTTTCCAAGGACTTACAAAAGAATGTATTGTGCATAACTTTACATCTGGATTTAGTTTTGACTGATATAAGGTGCTTTTTTCCGCTGAAGTCCTTGACCACAGACCTTGAATTTTGAATATGATCCTAAAAAAAGTTTTTATAGGATTTTAGTGTTTACATAATTTCAAAAGCAAGAAACAAGCTTAAAACCTAAAACCATCAGTGGGACAGAGTCACACTGCTTAGAGTATTGTGGATAGACTGTTAGACACAGCTATAAAGAGGTGTAAAAGTTTTTTTGGAGTATTGAAGTCACACCAAGGTAAAACTCTTTTCATAAAAACCTTTGGTGGACATAGAAATCATATAGTACAGAGGAGAAGTAGAAGCAACCAGTAACATAAAGAATGCATGCATGTAACAAAGATTTAAATCTCAAGTACTAACCTTGTAATATCTGTATAGTTCAGCTTGGTAGCATCCGTCTGTTCCAAGTTGACATCTCTGTTGCCACCTTTGGTAACCGAGTATTCATCATTAGTAGTATAAGTATCAACCTGTTTGCTTTTTTTATTTCCAGGAGTACTACTGCAACCAGAAAGTCTAGGGTCCATAGTGACCCTGGGTGGTCGTTTTGGTGAGAATAAACCAGAAGATATACTGCTATTCATGCTTTCCCTCTTTTCAAAAGGTGTTTTCCTCTTAGACATCTGTTCAATCCTGAAAGCTACTGGTCGAAGAGTCTTTTCTGCGATATCAGCCAACTTTGTATTGCCAAAA
The DNA here is from genome assembly GCA_021234155.1 of Isoetes taiwanensis. Classification (NCBI taxonomy): domain Eukaryota; kingdom Viridiplantae; phylum Streptophyta; class Lycopodiopsida; order Isoetales; family Isoetaceae; genus Isoetes; species Isoetes taiwanensis. The sequence goes on along the minus strand of JAJEKV010000360.1, from coordinate 252,518 downwards.
GCTGCCTTTAGATCACTGTTTGGTGCCTCTGCATATAAGAGGGTCATACTGATAAAAACTCTCCTGACTTCTAGGTAAGAAAGGTATGCCAGAATTGCCGGTTTAAGTACATTATGTAACAACTTGGTGAGCCCAACCATCTTTGCCATTGGAGAGGCATCAGGAAATATAGAATCTAGGTTATTTAGTATGAACCAGACAGCTTGATCAATCCACACAATTCCACTCCTGCAATCCGTTTTATCATTTTTCTTTATATTTTTCTCACATCCACAAGTAAGGAAGGGGCAGTGCGTCCTCCAGATCTTTTTAAAGAAGAACCCATCCCTTTTGTCATTAGAATAAGCCATATTACCTTTCTGGCTGACATGTAGAGCAGAATTGAATAGGCAAGGTTGGTCAAAAAAGTCAGATTTGAAAGGTAATGCAACCTCTGTTTTAGTGAAGTATTTGTCCAATTTGGATGCTTTAACAGTGGCAGATCTAATTTCATCATCAGTGATGCCTGTCAGGGCTTTCCAAGTGTCCACACAAATAGGGGCAATGGCTCCAAAATTCTGGCTCTTCCAAATTGCATGGCCCCAAGCAGCAGCATAGCATTCAACATTTTGTTCAGGTAAAATGGGAAACTTTGAGGAATTTTGAAGTGTTAAAGTAGGTACTTCATCATGATCTTCTATATCTTCACTACCAGAATCATTACCTTTGTCTATTTCATCTTCGTCAAGAAGATCTTCATCAGAGAAGAGGCAGTTATTTACATCATTCTTCAAGAAAGAATCAGTGGCAGAATCAGGTTCAACATCTTTATGAAGTGAAGACTTTATTTCATGCACATTTTCTAGATGAGTAAGTCCAACCAAAAACTTTTTTCCTAAATCATCTTCCATGCAGGTTCTGGCAAAGAGAACAGCTTCCATTTCACCATAAATCTTAGATATCAGAGTTTTACAAACCTCTAGTTTATAATTTGCACACTTCATCTTTTGGAACGCTGCAAACCATCTGTTAAATCCAAGATAACTCACAGGGGACCTGTTCTTGTCCAGTAGGTTTGTCTCCTTAACCGTGATGAACTCATGTATATCTTTGTTTTTGATGCATGCAATCAACGTTTGAACAGCGAAGTTAGGACTAGTAATCCCGCATAGATGATACCCTAAGGTCATGAGCTCTTTTATCCATATATTGTTCAGATCATAGTCACTTTTTTCATCCTGTAAACACTGTAAAGAATACACATGTTAGCTGTTTATTTAGGTAGCACCACGACCCCAAACAAGGTTCTAAGTTAAACTTAGAAGTTGGAGTAACATTAAAAAACCCCCAAGCCTGAAATATACAAGTCTTAAAGACAAGATACCCAGACATTTAAGACTAGACATTCCACTTGGAATAAATAGCCTTTACAAGTGCAACCCTGGATAGGATTAGGTGCAAAAAACCTACCCAAGCCTTGAGAAGGATCAGCAAAACTTAAGAGAAGAGAAGACAAAAATGTGATTTAAAAAGGAAATCTTAAGATGTATGGCCTATGGAAGTAATATGTATGTATAGGAAATTTTTAAGGTTTGATAAATTAAAAAAACCTTAGAAAAGAAACTCTATAGTATAAACCTATAACAAACCATTACAATGATTGATGTGACAATAACTAGAAGTAATCAGCAAGATTTTTCAGGAAGGACAAAAAGATCTATAGTCAATGTAGTTTTCAATAAGTATACCCTATAACAACCATATATGGTTTGTCTGTGAGCAAGAGAACTTTTTAAAGTCACAAAATAGAATAGAAACATCATTAACACCTGATATATAAAAATTTAAATTTAGAACAGTAGTTTAGAGACGCAAATTCGAGATATAGATATGTCTGGATTTATAGTCATAAAAACAATGAACTTAAAATATTAGACGGAATAAACCATGAGTAGCATGATGTATCTATCCAACCAAAGTTTGCAGAATATCACCAAATTAAGGTTTCAGCAGAAAAAAGTTTTTGTCCATCATTTGTATGATGCTTCAACAGAATTAACAAGTTGTTACTCCACAAACCAAGATAACGCATGGAGGGTTCAGTCCGGTTACCTGTACCACAAGAAATTAGACAAGCATTAGAATGGTTGCCAATAACAGGGTAACAGGTAAGCAATGGACAAAACCGGCTTATCGCCTTTCACCACAATAACTTAGTAAAATATTAATTTGTCAGAAAAACTTAAGAGAACACAGTGAAACAAGAAAGAGCATAAGCTAAAAAGATCATTAGATGGGAAAAAAAGTAGTTATGGCCAAACAGTAGATCAATACTTCAGAGAAAACGTATGGGACCCCAACAAAATGGTAAATAACAAGGTAAGGAATAAACTTAAGTTTATAACTGCTTATCCCAAGTATCTAAAAAACAGGAAATAAATAGCCAGGAATGAAACTATGTCTTGAGTTTCATAGGTCACATATCTTAGAAACTGAAAATACCCAGTTAAAAAAGGACAAGGAAATAATTCACAATCTGGATCAAATGTTGTAGCCTAAAAAGTGAATCCATCTAGGATCATAGCGGTAGAAAACAAATCAGGGCAGAGAAAAAAGGAAAAGATACAAGGCAAAGAATGAACTTACACCATGTGCAACAAATGCTAAGTGTCTAAACAACTGGTAATAATTAGCTAAAGCAAGGCCATAAGGTCAGGAATGAATTTATGTCTTGAGTTTCAAAGGTCAAGAATCTAAAAATAACTAGTTAAGGAAGGACCAGAAAATACTTCACAATCTGGATCATCAGTTTCAGTTTACAATGTGAATCAATCTAGGACCACAGTGGTACAAAACAGGTCTGGGCAGAGATATAAGAAATGATATAAGGTATCGCAAGCATAAAGAGGACAAGTAGCTCTAGAAAAGGACAAATCAAAGAAATAACGAGGAGGATAAATAATGGTGTTCACTGGATCTCTATGACAACAAGTGAAAACTGAGTTGCTGCAGTATAAAGCAATACATGAAACGTCATTGAGCCTTGATCTATATATACATCAGAGTTAGGATATCAAAGGCAACAAGAAGACGATTTATCTAGAGTAAAACAAAGAAACCAGTGAATAAAGAAAACAAAGTCAAGGCAGGGCAGAGATAACGAAGAGGTACAAGGCACCATAAACATAAAAAAGGAAAGGAGCTCTAGGCGAGGACAAATCAGAGACAAATAAGGCTGTTCGAATCTCTAGGACAGAAAAACAATGAATAACAATGGATTTAACTAGAGTAAAATAGAGAAAACAATGAATAAAGAAAACAAAGACCCAAAGTTTCCCTAGAGCAGAAATTGCATTATATCGTTATATCTATTTAACTGTTATATTATTTCTGAAAACATGGAGTAACAAGATCACATGTGCATAACAATAATATAGAAAATTAGTTAATAGAATTAGCATTCATAAGCAAACACAGGATATTATATTGAATTCATAAGAAGAAAATTCAGTTCAATACGAAACCTGAGTAGGATCGGTTTACTTTGTACCCGGTTCTAGGTTGAGCGTATAGGGATCTTAGGTATCTCAGGAATTTCTTGGCTATCATTAATAACCACCAATTGAGCTACACCAACAGGATCCAAAGTAATGGGGATAGAGGGATTCGTTCCTAAGAATGAGCTTCCATCTCCTTCAAGCACAGGTAGATTACTTGCAATATGCATGCTTTTGGCCTTTGTAGGTTTGTGAAAATCAAACAAATTCTTCCTTTTCTCAGCCATCTTCTTCTCTTCTTGCAATCTGTGAATGGTGGCTTTATTTAATCCACCTTTCTTCCTTCCCATATAATTTACTAAGCATACCCTTAGCGGCAGCACAGCATCAACAAACAGTGGAGCGGCAATATCAGAGGTAACGGCATGATTTAAATAAGAGCTTAAAACCTTCATCTTACAGTTGATCCATCGGTCCGATTCCCAGCCATGGCACTGCCAGCACATGCAGGCCCAAGCGTACACGAAGACATCTGCTGCCATTTCGCATTCCAGTCTGTTAGATAACCTTAGGGTAGAACGCTTGACAGGGAAATCCGTTGAAAAAATAATATCTAAGGGAAAAGGGCATAAAAAATAATAAGAAGGTTGTTATTTAAGAAGTAAATTGTGATGTCTTTTACTGAAAATGGAACATTTTCCCTTAGGTAAAGTATACTTGAAATAGCTAGGGTCGGACCATTAGGTAACTACATTAACAATTTAACAGTATACATATAAAAAAAAAAAAAAAAAAAAAAAAATTGAAAAAGTACAACACATATCATAGAAGTTTTTTTTACTTATAATGACTTTCAAAGAGTTTTACAAGATTCATTTATGAAAATACTTGTCGAGCATTTTCATGCAGTTGCGCGACTCTTCAGAATCCCACATGTTCCACATTTGATGTTCCTTCACATAAGTCGGCACACTTTCTGCCTTAAGTCCTTCCAAACCATGGTTTGAGTTGCTCAAAAGGAAATTGGAATCCAACCCACTTTGGGAGCAAAACTATTTGGACATATCATTGTGTTCTACCGGGTTGATGTAAACCCTTATATCTGCTGTCATCTATCAACAATGTATTTTTCACTTGGTATTTTTAGTATTTCTGGTACACTTTGGACAGATCCTTAAGGAAAATTGGCTTATTAACCACTTTTAATTTTGTGTTGGTGCAGTCATCCTGATTCCAAATAAAAAGAAATCTGCCCTTATATTCCTGCAGCAACTTTCTCATCAACAAGTCAACATTACTCTTAGCCATGCTGGACCACAATGCAATCTCAAATTTTGATGTACACCATTCTAAGAACTCCTGTAATCCAGGCCTGGAAACTGCTGCCTTTTGAAGGTTCAATTTCTAGAGGGTCGCCACGGCTCGGCCGATGCGGGGATCCTCTTTCAAGTCATAAAACTTGCCTAAAACCCCATTAAAATCCAGAACAAGGAGAATTTCAGTTAACCTCTTGGTTTTTCTTGGTTGAGGTTGTATTGGACTCGTTGAGCAGTCTGCATCTTGTCCAGGATCCGGGGTTTCTTTGTCAACTTCATCACCTGCATCCGCATTTGGCTCATGTTCAGCACCAAAACTTTTTCCTGGTGAAGGATCCCGTGCAGAATGAATCTCAAGGGAATTAATTTTCCCCCTAAAACAGATGCACTAGGAATCTCTTCGTGATGGCTTCCAGTTGCAGTAGCGTCTATCTCTGTAACATAATTGAAATGAGGAAGACCACAGAAAAATACAAAAAAATAAAGCATGTATGTGGCATCGGTACTTACTTGATACGACTGCATTCAGTTCACTATCTAAATTTCGTTTTGGAGTCTCCACGCAGCAGCTGGGATTGACTTAGAAGTATCAAATGGGGTGAATTCTAGGTACACCCGGAAGGTATCTTGCAGTGTCATAACTGATCGAGGCGTGGATAACTGTTGGATATCCTTGGTCCCAAATTTTTGCAATTCTGCAAACACTAAGTCAGTAGACCTGTGACAACATCAGTAAACATTAGGTGGTTCTTGTGGTACCATTTGAACACCAAAATCCAAAAGCCATGTCTCAGTCATAATGTGGGCACAACTGGGGCTGCAGCAGGTCCTAGAGTGTCTGCAAAACAAATTCAAAATCAATAGAGTCTTTAGACGAGGGTTAGAGCTGATAATATTTACCTCAAATTGTGTGATAGACATGGAATGTGATACTGCTGACTACATTCTGCTATCATAACTGGCAACATTTTACCCTCTCATTTCGCATAACGCCCACAAAATGGACAACCTTCATCACCCTCTTCTTACGCCTCGGGAAGCATTGGAAGTGCGGGGATCTAAAGGAGTGTCATGACCACTACGCCGAGAAAATCTCAAATCTTTGCATTGAGGGTTGCCGGCGCAAGTAAGTCTTCACATGCCTTTAGCTCAATTTCGATTTTTGCTAGTTCCTTATTTAATTGATTCAGCCCGAGGGCAACACTGTACCATTTAGCTCTTCATCCTTTTTGTTCGCCACAACCCAAACACCTATGCCGCTTTGATTTGTTCTTTGTCATGATTGATTGCCATCCGCGTAAATCAGCTCTAATTTCTCGATGCTTTATGCTCCATCAACTCAATCTTTCTTTTTGATATCATTTTTCCTATCCTCGTTTGCTTGCAATAATAAACTGCATCTATCAAACCTAGCTGATGTTGCGACCCAACCATTCCTTCATAAGTCCGCCATAGTGCGCCAAAACAAAACACTACGTATATGTCGGCCTCTAACATAGTAAGCCCGCGTCGCGATGGAAGACCACAATCACACGCCACACAACACAAGGTATTTTCTACACACCACCACATACCACACACCATACAACATACACTGCACAATACACACCACACAACAGGCTGTGATAGTAGCAAGGAGTGGTGGGACATTGTGTAGGGTGGTGAAGTGTGGTGGTGGTGGTGGTGGGGTGGTGGGGTTTTGGTGGTGGTGGTGGTGGTGGAGCGTGTGGTGGTGGTAGAGTGTGGTGGTGGTGGATTGTGGTGTGGGACATGGTGGTGTGGTGGAGGAGTGGTGGTGGTGGTGGAGTGTGGTGGAGGGGGTGTGGTGTGGGATATGGTGGAGTCCGTGGTGTGGTATGGTGGTGGTGGAGTGTGTGGTGGTGGTGGTGGAGTGTGGTGGAAGGGGTGTGGTGTGGGACATGGTGGAGTGTGGTGGTGGGAGATGGTAGAGTGTAGTGGTGAGAGATGGTGGGGGTGTGGTGTGGGACATGGTGGATGCCAACAACTCACCACTCACCAGACCACACATACCTCATCTATCATTCTGGCATCCATTGCACGAAATGCCCCACAGATGGCATCATAGAGACACAACATGACAAGACAGCCAACATGATGCAAAATGGTAGTAGACATACCTGATTCTTAAAGTGGATTTGAGGTTACATTTTCTGTGTTGATAGAAACAATCTAGGTCAAAAGCTTGAGATTTTTTTCTGTTGTAACACAACTAATAATTGAACATACTTGCAATGGCATGTTTTGGTCTCAAAACATTGCTCTGCTTTTCTGTTTTGATTGTGAGAGTTCAGATTGAATGTGTGGTCTAGAGGAACCTGATTTGGTTTTTTCCCTATCATCTTTATCATCCCTGTCACTTTTACTATTTTCCTCCTGGTCAGGTTGGATTTGCCTATGCTTTCTCTTGGGTCTAGAAGAACTGGCCTTTGCTTTCTCATTGGGAGTTTTATAATAATCCGAGAAGCTCTTCCAATTAACAGCCTCCCCCTTTATATGCAGATAATAAGCCACTGCCCAGGTTCCAGGAGCCATTCCACCCCATGTATGTGGCTTCCCTGTAATTGTAAATTTGCATGAACTCTTTGTATTGTTCATTGTTCAGATTCTTCAACCTGTCATGTTAGAATGGTTAGTAGTTTTTTTGTTCTAAAAGCTGTTTCAATACATATTCCGTTTAGTTGCAGGTACCTACTTTGTTAAGCCCTTTGTTTCCATTTAGTTGCAGAGGCACAGGAACATGTTTCATTTTTAACCATGGTAACAAAATGTGACATGGATAATCCTTATGTTTTTAAATCATTTCAATCTGATATATGAGTGTCTATTGCCACTTAAAGATGGTAAGCGCCAAGACATTGCATTCTAGCATATTTCTTTGATGATTCCAAGTAGATTGGTTGAAGCATTTGATGTTTGTTATGATTATACTGATTGATTCTAGATTCCATTCCATTCTTACATTGTCCATTGGAGTTGTATTATTGCCTCTTGCTACCCGTTGCGTATCTTTCCACAAAAAGTTGGGCACAAAATAGTGAATACGGAAGGTCTGCAAAAGCTGGCTACTTCTAAGATCTATGTCTGTAAGCTCAAGGGTAAAAGCATGCGACGGTGTACCACTTTTGGAACCCTCAAAAGTACTTACATTGGGTACTTTTAAAACTGGTACTTTCTTTTTTTTTCTTTCCATTAAAATCAATCGAAATTTTTTGAATTGAAGGTCAATAACATGTCAATCTATAGTATTAGAGGATAACAATACTATTAGAGACTAATATAAATGGATTAACTCTCAAACTTATTATTTATTGCAGCATTTATGCAAGTTCCCAGTACCCAGTGCTGGGTACTTTTCTGGGTAGTTTCGCACTCCCTAAAAAGTACTTTAGATGGTACACCCTAGCATGCTTTCACCCTCAAACAATATGCTAATATGTTTGTACCCAGTTATGGACTACCAGTTCTTTGCCTGCTATGGACTACCAGTTCATTTGCTCTAAAAGAAACGTTGTCCATACCCCTAAGTGTCTATTCATTGGTTTACGGACATTATTGAAAAATTTATTATTGTGTATCTGCCTGCATTGAGCAATTGCAGGGTAAAATTATATTAATAAGCCAACAAACACAAGCAATGAGAACTGCCAAATACATTAAACAAATAAACCCACAACTACCATCTTTTTTAGATTTAAAGAAACACTAGAGAATTCATATTGAAAAACATTGCTTAAAATGTTTGAGTTGTAGTGACTATTCGATTTATTATGTTATAGTGCTCATGTTTTCATATAGTCTAAGTCTAAGGCATAACTTAATGAATATGCTCCAACTTATATGCAATAATATACATTGCTACCACTTTTTTGTACAATTATCAAGGTTGGACTCATTACCATAATTGAAGTAGACATTCATTAGTACTTATGTGCGACTAGAACAAGTCGGAACATCCGCGAAACAAGATGAACACATTACAAAGCTTGGGCAAAAGCCTAGATGAAACTACCACATGTTACTATGACTTTGGGTTCACAAACACACACTACCAACTTTGATTAGATGCTATGAAGTCACACAATCACATCTTCTATAAAGCTCTTAGCAAGCGCCAAGCAATGCTCTAAACATTATGCGTTTCTTTTATGTCTACCCATGCTACTCCACATATACATCCCATAATTTCTATCCATTCCATGTGCCTACCTGATAATGCCTAAACCCTAAACCATCACACTTGGCACTTCATTATAGGTACTTACACAATTACATCTACAAATTTTTATTCCACCTAAAAATTGCAGTGCATCTATCAATTCCACACGTCTAGGACTAATGCCCTGCATCGCCGGGAACACGTTTCTAGTCTTTTTTATTATTCTTTGGGCTTTCATTGACAGAACCTACAATTCCTTAGAGTTTAAGCATAGTGTTCAAGTCATAATGCAATGTATGGCATTATGATCAATGGTAATAAGTGTAAAAAAATGGTGCGATTAATCGCATAAATGTTTACCTTTCTAATTAGAGATGGCATTGGTAATCCTAGACACTGATATGAAGACGATGTGGCTGAAACATTGAGTTGAATTTGGTGCAGTTGTGCAACCACCAGCAATGCTACACACATTTTAACTCTTTTTTCAAAGTTTCTTGCATCTTCAATTGTCTTTTCATTTTTCCCTTGTGGTTGTTGCGAATAAATACCCATAGACAAGTAGCCCTTTTAAAAATCAAACAATTCAAAGTGCATAAGACATTATCTTTCTTCTCGTGCTTGCCAGCATTGTTCAAGCAAAGACGAGGTACTATGAATTCAACGTTAGTTTGCTAGAACTTGTATTTATATTTTTAACCTTGCTCTAGCATGCTTATGTGCTTTGCTAACGCTTCTATTTTTCTACTTTTGCATATAAATTATCAGAACATTACTACATTATGTTACAACACAAGGATAGTTGCAATAAATGGGCAGTTTCTAGGTCCAAAAATTCTTGTTACAGAAGCAGGCAGATCGAATGTTAAGGTGTCGATGCTAAATTACACCACCGAAAAAAAAATAAAAATAAAAAAAATGGTATTGATTAAAAGATAGAAGCAAATAAAAGAGATGATGAGGAAAAGATATGGTGATAAAACAGTATAGCATCTAACGGCTGGACGTTAAAAAAAACTATTCTATTCTATTCTATTCTATTCTATTCTATTCTTTCTTTGATCTTTTATCGGCTCTAAACTTAATGGCCAAATTAAACAGGCAAGATCGTGATCCCCGCCATTTAGGTTTTTGCTTGCTGATTTGCCGCTTTGGTTGTGCGCCTTGCATAGCAGAGCATTGCAAGAATGATGAGGGAGTAAATTAGAGCAAGAAGGACGACAGATTGAAGGCACTGCATTGTTGTAGGCATTGTCGAGCCATAGAGTATCCGCTTGTTTCTTTCCTTCTCTTTCTTTATGCTTGGCTATGGAAATAGCGTTGCTGTGGTTCTTGTAGATGCTTTTCTTTCATTATTTTTGCATGGTCGTTCTTGCGCATTCGTGAGAGACAGATAAAGAGATTGGAGCATCTTACACAGATAAGCAACATCGAGTAGCTAGGAAAATGCTATGGGGCTTAAATCATCGGGTAACCAGCATCGGGTAGCTAGGGAAATGCTATGGGCCAACGAAATGCCATGCTAGGAAGCGCTTATCCTTAAATCATTTGGCACTACTCTGGGCACCTTAAAAAGCCGCATCATGGACCCAAACTCAGAACTCAGTACCCAGCAGATTTGCTTCTCTTCTTTTGTCCACATTTTCCACATCTTTTCTACCAAAGTTCTGCCTCGTAGTTCTGTCTCATTTCATCAAACTCGATGGAAGGATTCGTCTCCTTGATTTAAACTAAATGGACCTCATCTGCAACGAATTTTTCTTTTCTAAGGCTACCAAGATGCTACTCTTGACGATTTGGGAGATATTCGTTCTTCTTTTTTACTGTTCAGCTCTTTTAAAGATGTGAATATAGTGTTTCCTTTCTATTTAGAAAATTTACAACAGATGCTACTGTGAAAATAGTGTTCAAACAGGTGAATATAGTGCTCCCTTCGTATTTAAAAAATTTATAACAGCTTCCTTCTTTTCTGAAGCTACTACAAATGTTACTCTTGTCGATTTGAGAGATTTTCCTTCCTTTTTTTTATCGTTTCAAATCGGGCTTTTTGCCCTCTTTTTTATTGGGTCCCATAACCCGATTGGGTTCCGTGGACGTTAAAAATTTCTTTTTTCTTTCTTTCTTTTTCTTTCTTCCGATTTACAATTTTATATGCTCTTTTGAAAATTTAGATGGGCAACCCGGCCAAGCAGAGCAAAACATGTAGCAGACTGATTTGGAAGAATCAACGTTGTCAGACCACTGCTTTAGACGGTAGCCCCTAGTCCATAATTCTGTTTGCTCGTTTAGAAAAGAAATAGAAGCAACTACTGTAACTTGTAATTCATGATATCAATATTACCTTACATTTTCGTGTTCAATTTTGCTCATCTGTTAAAATGAAAAATTGATTAAGCACGCCCTTTTTCGGCCTTTATGTTGTAGATGGCATGCAATGACATTGTAGACAGCTTACATCAGCTTAAGAATAGATTCTAGCCTTTTAAGTTCCGAAGAGCGCCGTGAAATGTAAATTTTATTTTAAAATACCCAGCCATGAACGTTGGCAATCCCCCTTTTACAAGGGGGGTTCACCTTGAAATCCCGTATGAACCATCTGAGTTATAAGAAATGGGTTATTTTTTGAGAGCTTTCGTACGAAAATATATGGAAAGGGGTGGTTTTTTATCACATTTTGCAATATTGTAAGCCTATAGATTTTGGATATGGGTATTTTTCTAGTCCTTTTGGACCGTATACTATGGGTTTTCTTGCTACCCCAGTAACGTAGATGGCATGTCCATATTGTATATAGGTGAATCCCCCGGGCCCTTTTATTCATCCATCCAGATATAGGTTTTCTTGCTTTTGTCATATGTTTTTTACCATCCAGAAACCCTAAAGTCCATTAAATGCTTTGTATTTTATTAAGATTGCTAGGCTTTTGATCATGCAGTTTATCTAAGATTGTTATAATATCATTGCCTAGTTGGATTTATTTCGGTTCGATTTCCAAAAGACAAATAAGTGAACCATAATTAAGCCAAAAGTCTTTTTTGAATGAAAGGACTTTGTGAAAGGCAAAGAGTTTATGTTTATAAGTGGAATAAATAATCGAAATTAGAGCATTTAAAATGAAAAATAGAAAAATAATATGCAGAAGAACAATAGTAGCAAGTAGCTACATGGAAAAATTTTTATCTAGTCTTATTTGTTTTTTTTGGGTTGCCCCTAGGGGGGCAAACCCTTGTTTATGTGGGCTTTTGGCATATTCTAGGTATATGCTAGAATATCCCTAGGATATGCTGGTGACTGCTAAAAACTTACGTTTGGCTGTAAATGCTCGGTCACTTGTGTTGTTAGGCAGCCGCTCTCAAAACCGGCTAACCGGAGAGCTCTCTTGGGCAGACGCCAAGTATTTTGAGTGCGTGGGGTATGGCGGATCAACAAGCATGGTAGGTTTTTGAACAGGTTAATGGCTCAACATGGGTCACTATATACAGAGTACATTCTTTGTAATTTGAAGGCTTTTCACGCCCTGTGCACAATTACATCTATGGGGCAACAAAATGTACAGAATGATGCCCTTATTAACAGTTAACACTCTAACTTAAATTTTCTGCAGGCCACGAATTGGCAACTTGAGGATGCGATCCAGTTGTATTTTGCAGAAGGAAATGAAGTAGGAGGTGCTGCATCAGTTTCATCACCCCCAGTGGCAAATGGGCCCGTTCAATACCCTTCAATACCACCTGAACCAAATGTAGACAAGTGAGTTATACCTTGTAGTGTATGAAACTTCTATTTTAGATCCTGACAATTATGGTTTACTTTGTAGGCCTAACATTGCCGAGGATGACTATGTACGCCCTCCTTTACCAGTGAAAAAGAGAAGCTTTATATGAAGACCCGTTCCAGTATAGGTAAGTCTTTTAAACACGGTTTATGCAGTTAATAAAATGGCCTATGCTACTGTACAAGAATTGTGTTGTCTTCCACATGAGTTTGCACGTTACACCTCATAAAAGACGTTAAACTTTAGAGAAAGCAGAGTTGAAACCACCCAGCTTGCTTTTAAACCTAACATTAATTTGTCATAACTCAACAATAAACATTTCATTTTATGCAGGAAAGCCATTTTTAAGGGCGTAACAAGAGCCATTTTCCATGGATGGTTAACATAATCGACTGGACTTTTCCCATGTCAAAGAACAATTACTCAAGTAGGTTAGGTTGTTGTTGTTTTGTACACAGATTATCAGATAGATTGGTTGGGATGATTAGGTTGCATTACTTCGCTTATTTAAGATAAAAGTTGCTCCATGATGCTGCAAACTTATTTCATGAGAAATAAAGTTTTTAAAGAAGATAAAATATCGATGTGTATGATTTTATGGTTTGAAGATTATGTAACCACAATTATTCTCTTTTGTAACTACTATTGCTCTAAACTTGAAATGACTAAATATGTGAATACAAAAACTCACACCTTGTTTTATCATCTCAGGGCACATAGGATGGCACAAACAGCAAAACAAACCAAGCTCTGTGGATGCTTTTAGAAACTTTGAAGAGGAAGCAAATGAGAGAGCAAGATTTAGTGATAAAAATGCAGGGAGCTCAGGGGGAGGGAAAGATACACTTGCAGCACTTTATCGTCCCCCTTTTGATCTTATGTTTCAGGGAAATTTTGAGCAGGTATTTATTTTTTACTGCATCTATGGAATATTTGGTCACTAACTGAGGAAGCGGACTCAAATTACTTCATGTGTTGCCTGGTCTTAATCAATATGAAGTGGCAATGTGCGTTTTGTATTCTTGGCTTCATGTCATTGTTAGAATGTCATACTTAAAGCCTTATTATTTTTAAACATTTAATTAATGTCTATTAGGTGTTCCTTGTGCTTTTCCAGGCTAAGGCAGAAGCCGCAAAACAAGCGAAGTGGCTTCTGGTAAATGCACAATCAACTAAAGAGTTCGGTAGCTACATGGTATGTACAGACAAAGAAAGAACACTAAGACTAGATACTTTCCAGCAATAAGTATAGTATTAAAGTGCGTATACTTTATCAGATATCCTGTTGTAAAATCTTCCTGACTTTTCAAATCTGAGTGGAGACATGAAACCATGCCCTTGTTGCAGCTTAATAGAGACACATGGGCCCATGAAGCTGAAAAGGAGACTGTAGGCACAACATTTGTCTTTTGGCAGGTTGTTCTAGACCTCTTTGATCAGTGGAAGATGTAGTAATGGCCCCTTTTTTATATTGTCCTTTTGTGGATATACAGGTCTATGATGACACTGAGGAAGGAAGTAAAGTATGCACTTACTATAAGTTATTGACACTGCCAACCATTTTGATCTTGGATCCTCTTACGGGACAGAAGATGCGGTCCTGGGAAGGCATGATCAGTGCGGAAGGTCTGCTCGAGGTGAATGTTATGATTTATGCAACAAAGCCTGACATACCCCCCAGTACCCAAACCATATAAATACCTCCCCTGCCGGGATGCTTGCCCTCAAGCATTGAGACGCCTCTATGTCACGACGAGAAATCGCTCCTTGAGTTTACACATCATTATTAAAGCCCTTTTCCTTCAATTTTTAAGAAAAATATTCTCTTGTGCAGGATTTAGTGCCTTTTTATGGACAGGGGACCCATGGAGCATCCTCCACAAAAACGTCCAAGGGAATCTACAGGGATTGTGGACAACACACTTAAAGGTATTCTGGTGCTGAAGGTCCCCTAGTATTAAATACTGGCTAATATTTGAAGATCCAAAGAGTATTTACAGATCTCCATGTCTCACATATGACCATTTGTTCATGTGGATGACCATTTGTTCAGGGACAATTCATTGATTTCAAGGATGATAACAAAGTTGATATTAAAGACATGCCTGACCTTGCCATCAAGGAAGAAACAAAAACTGCAGAGTGCTTAAAATATCCTCTCCTGCCAGAGGAGCCTGCATTAGTTTGCAGAGTTGGGATACTTTCCAGATGGTGGAAGAGGCAAAGAAGATTTTGTTATCATTGATTTCAGAATGAAAACATGTACCCCAGTATTTTCTAATCTCTCCCTCGCTAACTGATAACAAAGTTGGTCAGTGCAACACAAGTAAAGAAGCATCTGGAAGAAGTTTCCATCTATTGCATGTTATTCCTGGGGTCACAAACTCCCTTGATTATAACTCAAATTTAACAATGGGAGAAGCATCAGTTGCAAACTCTATTCTAGCAATGGCCTGGGATTGATAGTGTTGCATTTTTTTTCTCTAGAGGTGGTTTCGGGTGGTATATAAGGAACACTCTGATGAAATTTATTAGTCGGAGGAGGGTTCTGAGGTGTAAATGATGAATCAAAAGTTATTTTCAAGCTTGTAAACATATTGATTGCTGCTATGTTTTTTATTGTTCTGGTAAATGCACAATGCGTTCCAGGATTCATGGGACAGTTTATGCATCTGGAGTTCCCAATGTTTAATGCCACTTTAGATCAGCTGAAAGTTCTGTTTACTCAGTACGGCAAGACCAGTTTTTTGAACAAGTTGGAAGTGAGATTGTCAAAGTACATTTTAATTACGGGCCTAGGGGCAAACCTTGGAATGTAGTGCCGCAAATGTATAGTTGCATCTTTTGTGATATGACATGTATAGGCCAATCCAATGCTTTTGCAATGAGAAACACTTTTTTCTGGCAGTTGTATGACCCATTAATCTCAAACCATAATTTGGAAATTTCAGATTCATAAGCTCAATCTTGGTTTCTTGGTAAGATTTTTAGTATTGGAAATTATGTTTAATCGATTTGCAGCTCGTAACAGAGCATTAATAGGTCAGTTTGTGGAGCTCCTACAAGTATAATTGAATATGTAATTTCAAACAATTATTTATTATGTAATTTCAAATATGTAATTGGTGTATTTTCTGAGAAGAATGGGAAGGCTTGTTTCACGAATTTACTATTGAAGTTGCGCTGTTATCGGGTTTTGGCATTTTTGTTGAAATTGCTCCTTAAACAGGCATTGTCATCTTATATCATATTCGGAGCATATATGAAAATGATGGTTGTGATTTGTCTTTTGGCATGCTGGTATATTTTATTTGTTGCTGAGAGAAAATTACTCAAATCTAAACCATCGCTAAAAAGAACCTTCACATCATAGATGTTGAAAATAATCATTGGCATGGCAAATACTCCCCAACATTAAATAAGGTGCCAAAGTATTATGGATTGCCCCAATGCCATGGAATTGCTTGGTGGCGAAGTGTTTGATCCCAATAACGAAAGGATTTTATGAATACAAGGAGGCCTTGTTTCTTTGGTTACAAACTTGCAAGGCTGGACTTTTCGTCAGCAACTCAACTGTCAACATTTCCTTTTATTGGTTGGATTGTGTCTGTAAGTATAGATATTGTCAGCAACTCAACTGTCAACATTTCCTTTTATTGGTTGGATTGTGTCTGTAAGTATAGATATTTTTAGCACACCATAGACGATGCCTACCATATGTATTTATTGGAGGGTTTCAACTTCAAAAAATCAATGGTACATCATTAACCAAAAGATGATAACTGCATAAATAGGTGCTCACTATCGATAAAAAAGGCTACCTTGGTTCAACAAATGGCGGACAACCTTTTTTTTCTTATATTGCTTTGTGAATTTATTATTGTGTATTATTGTTTCCTTATGGGTTTTTTGGGTGAGGTTGACTGTCGGCCGTTGATTCACGATATATTCATGGAATTGTTCCAGATCCACGGATATGAACATTTTGCCAGAAAAAACGGATGACAAATCCTATGGTCCAGATAAAAACACCCCTGCCAGAATATAAACCAAAGGTACGAGCAGGCTTAGAATATAAACCATAGCTGCCTTAAACCATAGCCGCTTTTGTCTCCCAAAAGGCTTTCGGCCTCTGGAGCAAAGACACTTCTCAAATCAGCATCACTTTAATGGCGTAATCTTTGGAAGCCTTCGCCACACCAGCCCACCGAACACAACCGACACCTCCCCGCTACTTACCGTGCATTTCATTCATCGGCCTCCACCGCATGTCTTCATACTCAAAGCGGTTCAATCTCACCGCCTAACCGGGGTTTAAGCTCATACTGGGATCTGACATCCACTTCGAAATCTGCAAATAACTCGAGAAGGGCAACTACATTTCGAATAACTCAATAACGCATCTATCCTCACTATAATAAGCCTAGAATTGCTTTGTAGACCCCCATGAGGAGCTCGGTTCCCTTCCATTTGGTGAAGGTAGTGCTCTTCGTCCTCTTTCTCCACACTAGGGACTCACTCGAACTCACCAAAACCGGAGCCATGCTGAACCCCCCTACCTCCCTCGCCTTCAGCTGGATCCGCTCCCAAAAAGAAAGGAGCATTTATTCTTATCTTTCTATCCTCAAGCCATGCACATCCAGACCTTTCTCCTTCTATTTCCAAACCATAGTTTGATAAATCCGCCTCCATCTCCCTCGCAAACACAGAGCCAATTTTCTGCCAACAAGCAGCTCAAACACGTCCAAAAAATACGATCCACATACTATTTCAGATACATACGCCCCCAAAATCTAGGCCCCACCATAGGTGAAATACCCTCCCCAAATACGAAACAAAATAATTAGAAGTTTATGGAAGTTAAATTTAAGGCGAAAGATTTAATTTACAATTTGTAGTGGAAAACCCAGAGTTGTGCATAGTAAAGTTTAGGTAGCCCCAATTTGGGGCTCCCAAAGTTATCATTGTCGTCCCAGCCCAGTTTATCTAACAGGTGCCCTCTATGTCACTCTTGTCTGCACAAAACCATATTAATACTTATTGTAATGTCTATTAGTAACTAGAGGACCTGATACAATGCTGGAAGTCCAGGTGGAAATATAAGTTGTACTTAAAACCAAAATTTTAAGCACTAATTAGTTGCAAGATCTTGGCATTAATCTAGAGAATGTCCCTCAAATCGATATAACCCACCAAATTTATAAGGCGTAATCATATGTCTTTTACCGAGCAAACTATCTTTTTTGCCGTTGCTCCCTTTCCCCTCGTTACTCAATCCCACGCTTTCAGCCATCTACGGAAGGATCACCGTAGTGACCTTTCAACTATCTGAACAATAATTACGGCACTAATCACCTAGAAGTGATGTGGAACAGGAAGGGGGAGGGCATTCTTGCTAGCCCCTGACCTGCAGAATCCGGGAGGGCCGTTGAGGCGCGACCGTATGTGGTAGTCTTGGTTTTGTTTTTCCTTACCCCTTCCCACCTTGATAAGAAGATGAATTACAATCCGTTGTGTAAATGCTAAGGCTGATTGCAACCACAATCCATATTAACTCCACAATCTAACCATGTTTATGTGGTTTAGTCATTAGGATATGGAGATCTTGATATAGCAATCAACAAGTCAATGTGAAGTACGTTGTGCACTATTGCAATACATGATATAGTCATTATCTATACTTCTAATCCAAATGATAATGTTTACAACCATCAATTATTATTATTATAGACACTCCTCTATGCATTGCTAAGCACCATTTGCTAATATAAAGGCCATTTGACCCATAGATATATGTCTATCACGTATAGTCAACATAACATTCAAACTATTTCATGAAGGTAGTATCTCCTACACATTATTCTCATAGCCTTTAAACATTTAAAATCTCGCATAGACAGAAAATCCCATAACACAAATTTTTATGTAGTATATCTGAGTCATCATTATCAATACCTCTCTTATGTTAAAAATCCTTTACGGGTTCTCACTATGTTTCCACTGCGTTTGTTCGTACAAGGTTCGAATATAGCCCAGCAACGCTGGGCTTGGTTACAAAAGCTACAAAGACATTTACATGCTCCCCTGGGCACCATTACTATAGAATAGAAGAGAGAGTGACAATATGAGGTGCCTCTGTAACTGAATGAGACTTCGCATACATGCTGATCAAAATGTTACAACTTTAGAGAATCAATACAATCACATGAACTCAGTCAATTTGTGTTAATAAAACCTACATAACAATCACTACATGATAGAACAACACATACAACCATCTCAATGAATAGCAACTTTACTAATAAAAAACACTATTGTTCTTGCGTTCATTCGAGCACAAAAGAACGAAACAGAACCCATGAAACCACAACCTCGAGCCATTAGAGGGCAACCCCTCGTGCGCAGCACCTTGTTTTTTTTGTTGCGATATATTTTTCTTTGGAACTACGTGCCTTTATTTGAGGAAGACCACAACTACTATTTTTTAAAAAGCCACAACTGAATAACAACTATTTCAAACAACCACATGGGGATATTTTTAAACCAAATATTATTTATGAGCAAAAACAACACATGGAGAAGGAAAAACTTATATGGAAAAAAAGAACACACATACACAATGTCTGGAAAAGCAACACAAAAAATCACGTATAGCTTTTAGAAAAGTCGAAAAAAAAAACCCCATCCATATTTGTTGTTTTACAGAAACAATATGAAAAAACTACACATGGACAATCAAATAGGGTCATTGTGCATGGACCGAAAAACCACTAGCAATGCGTTGGAGAAAGTCATCATTGTTTATGACTTGAAATGGCAATGATTCCCAACTTAAAGGATTCCTCATTTGCTCACTAGACCAATGTCAATCAAGACAATGAACACTAACTATCTTAATGCAAAAACTATTGGTAATTAGTCCAGAAAAAACTATGCAATCTTTTTGTAGGAAGCAATGTTAGTTCATAAGAAATAAGGTAGGTAATTTCATTAGAAAAGCACCTAAAGTTACACAAACAATTAAAGTCGAGATCGTTAGTGATTTATGGCCTTAGTAAACAATACACACAGTTAAAACTAAGCAATAAAGCACTACTATAAACCAAACAAACAAACTATTATAAACAACCATGATGCTTAACTATGGTAACAAACTAGAATGATAAGTCATACATAATGACCACACCGTATAACTATTAATAGTTATTCAACACATTAACCCACTTAGTAACATTTGTTTTTTTTTATAGTTTTATGTATGATAGAAACTAGTTGTAAAAAACTAGTGATTGTTTTTTGGGCCCCTTGGGTATGATAGAAGACAAAATGCCATGCACGTCTCAACAAGTTTCTATTGTCTAATACTACACCATTATAGTATTCCTGATTAGTTACAGTGTTTCTGAGTTCTTTTTGTTTAATTACAGGTGTTGTTCCTGATTACGGCAACTAAATAAGAACTAAATTTGCAACTAAATAAGAAATTTGCAATTAAATAAGAACTGGACAGCAAGAATGCAACTAACAAAAAATATTGCAACTAACAAACAATTCCGTAATAGAATTATGTACACGTGGCAGTCTGGGATTGACAGATATTTCAGAATTGTAGCAACCCAAACTTTAGATATATAAAAAAGCCCACTAAATGGGCTTCCCTATAACGTGGACATTTAGGTGCTGTTTTGCACCACATGTCGGCAATCCGGCGGCTGGAGCAGAGAGTCGCCACAAAAAAATTGAATATTTTGCCACAAAAAAATTGAATATTTTGTCACTGTACTGCCTGTGAATGTAAATGTGCTAAAATTGCCACGTGGCGGCATAGGGTTGGCAGCACCAAACTGTTCTTTACATATTGGGCCACCTCAAGTTTCAAATATGGACGCCGAATAATGATGCCGGAATTAATACCGGAAAGGCCCGGATACCGGAAAATGAAGATTCGAAGGCCGGACAAAAAGGAGAACTTCCTCACGACTTTCGTCTCTGCTACTATGGGCGAGCAGCATCCTTACGTCGTTGGTGTTCCACTCTATCCAAAACACTTACACTTTTTCTGTCTTATCCCTTTCTGTATGCGTCCTTACGCTCTGGCGTTTTTTTCCATTCTCAACAGAGGTCTCAATGGTATGTCTCTCCTTTGCTCCCTAATTCTTGCTTATATCTACTATCCTCTGTATTTCTGTGTCTAGTCTAGCTCTATATCGTCTTAATCCTTGTCGTCTCATTGTATTATTAGGCAAGCTTGTTTTGGATTTAACAGAGGAGCAAGTAAAAGAAATCAGAGAAGCCTTTGATCTTTTCGACACAGATGGATCAGGTTTTGGGCTGAAATTCTTTGACCTATATCTTATTGTCAATTGGCATACCTGGGCTTTTTACCTAGACACAGGTTTTTCTTACTCTTTCCCATCTTTTCCCTTTTCTTTTCCTTGCTAGGTTATATTGATCAGAAAGAACTTGGAGTCGCCATGCGGTAGATTTCTTGTGTACTCCATAAAGTTTTGGCTACAAAAATAATTTAACTATGGCATATATAATTATTAGATATCCTTGTGCAGGGCCTTGGGATTTTGAAGCCACAAGGAAAGTAAGAATTCTATGCATACGCTTAAACCTAATATATTACCAGTATTAAATTAATGTTGGAATTAATGTTGGAAATTTTGCCCTTGAATTAGGAAATAGCAAGGATGATTGCTTCTGTGGACAAAGATGAGAATAACATGCTGGACTTCAAAGAATTCTGCAGTTTATTGACAGAAAAGATGGGTGAGAGGGAATTTAAGAGTGACATGAGGCGAGCCTTTGAGCTTCTGGATGTAGATGGAAATGTAATGTTCTGCTTTAATGCCTGAAAGATATGTGTTATTGATATGATCTATAATAAGTATATAAGCCTCTGGATAAATTACAGGGCAGAATTTCTCTAAGAGATCTTGTAACCAGCACAAAGGATTTGAACTTAAGATTGACATTAGAAGAACTTAAGGAAATGATCAGGGCGGCTGACTCTGATGGTTAGTAAGAACCTCTATATTTTAGCAGTCTTTGCCTCTGTTGTATTCTAGAATTAACAATTTGCTTCCGTTTCATTTTAGGTGATGGAGAAGTGGATGAAGAAGACTTTTATGCGTTCATGAAACGCACCAATTTGTTTAAAGGTGCGTACTGTACATTCTTCTTGCAATCAACATGTTTACCGTTATTAAAATTACAATTTCTTGTGGTAACATGCTCCATCGATGCATTATTATCATGGATTTTAACTGTTTGATTTGGTGTTCCAATGTGCAGGAAAATAGATAATATGACGAGAGTAGTTTGGGGCTGCGTGAATATATGTCAAACTTCATAGCAGAGAATGGATCAGCTATCGTGTTTATAGTCACATTTCATGTAAATCTATCACTTATATGGAAAGGTAGAGATGTTAAAATTTGTTTTCTCTTCAATGAAATGCTACACTTCTAAGAAGAGACCCTACTTAAAGAAACCAACAAAACCAAAGGGCCTAAGGGGGAATATTTACAAATATCATGTGATGTGTGAATACTAGTGGGAGGTTTATGCTCTAGGAACTTATTATGCTTCATTCCTTGCTAAGATTATTGTATCCAACCGTGATACAAAGTTTACCAGTAACTTCTAGAAGGCATTGTTTATGCAAATCGAACTGAATTAGAGTTCTCTATTGCTTTTCGCCCAAAAATTAATGGACAATCCGAGATAGTAAACAAAGTTATTTGTTCCGTCTCATAAGGGTTGTCAATGAACATCAAGTTCATTGGGAAGAGTATTTGCCTATTGTTGAATTTGTATACAACACCACTATTAGTATACCATAAAGATGATCCCTTTCTAGGTAATCTATAGTCAGGTTGTTACGGACCGAGGGCAAGTCGCGCTTGCGGGCCTTGGGACTGGGAGTTTGTTTTGGATCGCCTAGGGGCGGCCTATAGGATTTTAAATGGTTAAACTTTCGTACGTAAAGGGTGACTTTTAATTAAATTATAAATGCCTTTTCATTTGACCATTTAACCATTGATTTATGGGGTCAATGTGGCATCATCCCATTGATTGGGGCATTTAAAAGGCAAATTTGAAGAGGAACGATCACTACCGATACAAAACGGTAGGATCGGATGGAGATGCTTGGATCTATAGATAGAGAGCTTGGTTTTAGCTCTAGAAAAGGCCCATCCGCTTTTTTTCCCTATTCTTGGCCCTAGTGGCCTTATAAAAGGATTTGGTGACGATTTCGAGATCACTGTTTTGCCTCACCAAAAACAAGCAATTGCTTCTCCTTGCTGCTTGTTCTTACGCTTTTGGAGGTTTTGGACCATTTCGTATTGATTGGGCATCATTTGGCTTGTTCCGAGCTACTCCATTATTTGGTGCTTGCTTGTGAAGTTGCTTCGTTCTTGGAGCGTGCGTGACTTCTCTTTGAGCAATGCTAATGCTGCGGTATTGAGTTCTTGTGATGGAACTTCCGACTAGGCTTCAAGCTGATCCCGAGTATCGGCGGTTAATTTGTGCGGGGGAGTTCTAGGAACTCACGGTTGAGGGAAACTCTGGGAATTCTAGGTAGCGCAATTAGACCTACTTTCAGTGGGTCGTGACAATTTAGTATCGAGAATGGTTTGGAGCCATGGCTGATCTAACGCAGGAATGGCGCAACCAACCCGATGGGTTGCCAACTATAGCTTTGATCAATGGCATAGTACCGCACTCGAGACATCCATTTGGATTTTTTTTTTTTTGAAGGACGACAAGCTTTATTCACCAAGTAAGAACTAGAGCAATATAAAATGCAAAGACAGGATTATAACTCCAGTGGACAAACCGATCCAACTGAGCACAACCACCTGCCTATGCAAAAGAATGAATCTGAAGGTAAGTATGCCAGATCAGTACTTTCTTCTCTTGATCAAGAGAAGAACAATTGTAAGCCATAACAATTTTATTTTGTGCCCACTGAAGAACAATCTCATCTGCAGTATCTACGCCCTTAAAGATAAACAACCTCCTTCTCTTCCAGATTGACCATAAAAGCTAGCCACATGCGAGATGAAAAGCTCGTTTCCGTAGTTTGGGCCAAGCATCAGGATAGATAGCAAGCAAAATTTGTTGGCTAGATCGAGACGTGCCAAATAGGGTCAACAACCAAGTTGCTGAAGCCGCTCACACAAGAAAAAACAATGCTCAATGCTCTCTCAACCCTTTGCAGGCATAAAGGACAGAGCTCTGAAATCTGATTATCCATTTTATGGACCAACTTGTTGACTCTGAGGCATCTATGGATCACTTGCCACCACAAAAAAGCACAATTTCATTATAATGGGAAAATTTTTAGTAAACTGGAATTTTTTTATTTTGGGGGTTGTATAGACCTTATGCAGGGGTTGTATACACGTGTATAGTACCCTGTATCATAGACCTTATGCAGGGGTTGTATACACCACCATGAAATATTTAGACAACATATTTACTCGGTATCATACACCTTCTGCATGTGTTAGGTACACAGGTATGACACCCATGTATCATACATATATTTTTAAGATATATGAATAGATTTATAGACCTTCTGCAGGTGTATGATACACGTGAGTAGTACACATGTATCATACATATGTTTGTAGCATACAAGCCTCAACCGGCCTTACATCCTTTGGCAATTGAATAAATGCACCAAGCTGCTTCACCAATGTTATCTCTTTTGACCCCAAAGATATGATTGGAAGTTCAATAGATGGCACCACAGTTTTCGTGATCTCTTGCTACATTCAATGGATCAACATCCTTGCCATGAAGGGTGGCTCTCTTTACCCCAAATGGCATGTATAATTGCCCTCACATGGCCCCCAAATGGCTCCATGGGGTGCCCCTGGGTATACCCCCCTCCCCTCCTCCCCTCCCCTTCCCCAACTCCCCATTTTGGGGTATATCTACTCCCCTATCAACCAACCGAAATGGGGTATACCTGCCCAAAGACCCCAAATGGCCATTTGGGGGTATACCTACCCCAAAAAATAATTAAAAAAAAAAAAATTTTGGCGGATGCAAATGGCGCCATGGCGCCATTTATGGCGCCATTTGCATCCTCAAGATGCCATGTGGGGGTATACCTGCCCCCCATGGCACCCCCAAATGGCACCATTTGAGGGGTATACCTGCCCCCTCTGGCACCCCCAAATGGCCATGGAGCCATTTGAGGGCTCCAAATGGCTCCATAGCGCCATTTGGGGGTATACCTACCCCTCAGACCCTCCAAATGGTGCCATTTGGGTGGTATACCTGCCCCTGGCACCCCCCAAATGGCGCCATTTGGGTGGTATACCTGCCCCCTGGCACCCCCCAAATGGTGCCATGAAGCCATTTGAGGGCTCCAAATGGCTCCATTTGGATGTATACATGTGATGAATGGCTCTAACAAAAAGACGATGCATATAGAAAGACTTACCTGGGTATGGTGGTCACCATTTTAGTGAAAAAACTATCGGCGACTGGAGTATATGGATCTTGTAAGAATATTGCAATACCAAAAAGAAGCGCCAAAAAACCCCTCAGGCAAACACTAATGTTACCAAAAACAAATGACCGCAAGAAGCCGCCTAGAAGTGCCGATCGGTATGGAACCATCGAAGACCCTGCATCCGCCTATAGAAGGATCTATACAAGCGCCTAAAGAAATGATATGTCGAGCAGCAACAACAAATTTGGGATTTCAAATTTTGAATTTCAAATTTGGGCGGGCGGAGGGCTTTCAAATTTGGGCGGGCGGAGGGTTTCAAATTTGGGCGGGCATTTTAAATTCGCCTGCCTTCCACGAAGCCACATACCACCCACCAGCCACCTACATTCCAGCACCTTCCCCCCGCTGCTTTTGCCGGTAGCCGACTCGCTGCCAGTGGCGCACGCTGCCTAGATGGCCTATTGGACCTAAGCGCCCGGCCGCTTTGCCGCTAGATGGCCTAGCGCCACATCCCGCTACCGCCAGCCATCCCCACCGCTTCCCGCCCGCTGCTGACCGCCCGCGAAGCCATTTCGTACCAGTACCTGGCTGCTAGATGGCCCATGGACTAATGCGCCCACGCCCGGCGCCTGCTGACTAGATGGCCTAGTCGCTAATGCCGATTACCGGCGCCACCTTAAGCGCCTTTGTTTTCATCACTCTAGACACTAAAGATATCAAGAATCATGAAGGCAAGTCTCCAAGGCAAAGGTAGGTCTTCTTTTACTTGATTTTTTAGTTTTCCTAGTCAAATAACACCAGTTTCTTGAATATATGTTTGCTTGATGCATATTGAGGATGCAAATGGCATGCATCCTTAGCATGATCTGCTTTATTAAATGCATGTTGAGGAATGCAAAGGGCGCCATGGCGCCATTTGCATTCACCACCATGCATTTGGTCCAGATGTTATATCAAATGCATGCTGTGGATGCCTCATCATGTTTGAAAATGCCATCTTGAGGATGCAAATGGCGCGCCATTTGCACTTGCAAAAAAAAAAAAAAATCAATTTTTTTTTTTTCTTCGGGTGTTACGGGTGCAAATGGCGCCATTTGCACTCTCAATGTGCCATTTTCAACCATGCTGAGGATGCAAATGGCGTCCTTCGCATGCTTAAGAATGGCACCTTGAGGGTGCAAATGGCGCCATGGCGCCATTTGTACCCCAACACTTTTTTTGGGGATTTTTTTGGTCTTTGAGAGTGTAAATGGCACCATGTTGCATCCTCAAGGTGCCATTTTCAAGCATGCTGAGGATGCAAATGGCGCCATTTGCATTCACTAGCATGCAAAAAAAATATGTTGAGGATGCATTCACATGCATTTGGTCTGCTATAGCAAATGCAGGTTCAGGTATGCCAGGAGATTTGCTGTGGAATCACCTTCGTCCAGCTTGGTACCACTGAAGATTTTAGTCACGATGAGATTCAAAATGTGGCTTACAACTTTGACGAAGAGGCATTTAGTGGGGCAGGATTTGACATTCTTATGAATGTTGGCAAAGAAAAGCATGATCCTACTAATGGCAGTGATTCAATTCAGCAACAAATTTCGTAATTTAGCTTCATAAACAAATTTTCTTGATGTGTAAATTTGTCAATTTCAGAAGTTAATGATGCCCTTCTTCCTGTAAAATAGGTAAAACTTGCTAACTTAAGTTGCAGTATTTTTTTTTTTGTTGTTCCCCCCTCCCCGATATTAATGGCTTAATAAATGACACTTTAGATGCATTTTTTTTGCTAAATGGCGCCATAATTGCTCAAAAAATCGTCATAAAATGGATTAAAAAGGATTTTCATCCCTAATTGGAATCACGAAATTTCTCATTTTAATGAAATTTTGCTTAAAACTACTACTTTGGGATGAAGCAGACTTATCACATACCCACATCCAAACACTTTTCCATTGTGGTTTAGGACTCAAGATGCCACCTATTAGATGGAGGCAGGATTTCGGAATGCAAAAGCAATTTATATCTGAGAAGACACAAAACCGCCTCGGCCGGATATCCCCCGATGGCAACCCCATATGACTACCTCAATCATGGACCGTAATCCACGTGGCAACAATGCAACAATATGATTCCGGTTACTCATCCCATCTGCATAACAAGAACTTTGTTCTAAATGCTTCCCATGACATGAGATGACCGTTTGACTCATACCAAGCTGCAATAGTGCTTATACCAGCTGCTATCCATCGTCATTGTGTCTTTGGATGAACAACCACACTTAGAGGCACATTCTCTGGAGTGTCCTACGAAGGAATCCACCAGCATGGAGTGGACACTTGAAGACATGCCTCAGGATTAATATGGAAAAGAGACCTGACAATGTCCCAAGCAGCAAGCAATCCCTTTAGAAAGGGAGAAGCATTAGGATACGGATGCATATGATAAAGCAAAGCCCAAGGAAGGAGGGGCTTAATGGTGGCCTTATGAAATGGGAGACAATGCTGAATCGACTGCACCAACAACCTCAAGCCAGGAGAATCATCCTTACCCATGAAAAATCTCCAAATAAACTTTGATATCATCACCTTGCTTTGGAGATGAAAATCCAACATACCAATACCAACAGCCGCCTTAGGTCTAATGCATTTCGCCCAAGCTACTGTGTTCGATTTTGAAACGATTCTACAGGCACAACCCAGTGTAGGGTTGTCATCTCCTCCCATAACTGCTCTTTTGAGTGTGTGAGGATGTTTCGGCTGTTGATGGTTTTTTTCTGTTGACCTAATTACCATGTGCTAGTACTAGTAACACCCTAAACAAGGTGCCATACGGGGTGCTATATGAGTGCTGTCAGCATGTGTCCGAACACCTGCTTTTGTACCCCACTAGCATATTTTTGTCCAAATGTGGGGACAATCGCCTCCAGCAACTACTCCTTTTCTGCAAGCCAAAACCTTCCACGCAAGGCCAGCAAAATAAGGATCCAAAAAAACCCTTAACCATGCAAACGCCAAACCCAATTTTTTGACGTGTTCAATGCACGGTTTTTGCATATTTATACATGCCAAAACTCTAAATAATCATATGTAGCACCCGCCTCTCTCTTCAATCACGGAAGATAATCTCCCTAACATGGCATGCTATCGAAGCATTCTAAATGTCCATAGCTGACCTAGCACGAAGAATGGAGGTAGGAGACAGTTGAATATTCTTGTTTAGGACTAGTAATGGTACCCAGCGTTGCTGGGCATAAGTTAAGAACGTGTAAATGATATTCAAAAGAATGATGAGATGCCCTAACGGATTGGTTTTAGCTCATTATTCTTAATCAATAAGCCCAGTGATGTTAGGCATAATTTGATGACTTGCAAATGGTGGGAACTTGTGATTATATTTCTCTGATATAACTGAGGGCTCTTTGGCCTTCTCCAAGTTTGGCATGTACCATGATGATGGAAAACCCTATATGTATTCTTGGGGTTTATCAACACTTAAATATATTGTCAATAGTAACGGTGCCCAACATTGCTGGGCATAAGTTGGGAACTTGTGTGAACAAAGCCTATTCAGTTCAAACTCCTTGTCATAAATTAAATATAATTAGGCAAATCCATAGAGAAGTTATCATTGTTTGTCCTTTGGGCTCTGGGCTCAGTTAGAAGTCTGGTAATGAACTTATCAACTCACTAGTTAAGGTGCCCAGCGTTGCTGGGCACAGGTTGAAACTTGTAAATGTTAGGGACCTATAAATGATAAGGATGCAGTGTAAAATGACACTGCCTAGCATTATTGGGTAGAAGTTGAAAACCTGTAACGAATAAAAAAGCAATGCATGATCATTGTAGGGAAATATCAATACAATACACTTTTTGAAAATTGATATATAGCTATTCTCATATATATAGCGTGGGCTTATTATTTTAGGGCAAACACAAAGATGCCAAAAAATAACCCGCTCACCTATTCCACGATTTATAGTGTTATTTTATAGTGATCAGTTTGTTAAGCAATTTGGCATAATGGTAAGAGGCATTGGAATCTCCACCTAGAATAAAATTGATTTTCATATAAGTAGCGTTGGATAATGTGCCATGATAGAATACTAAGTCTGGTACATACCAAAATGTAACCTAATACAACTCCCAGTCTTTAGTTCTGCTATGAATGAAAATTTAACCTAATGCAACTCCAACTAAGACGACATACAACTCTTGCTATGAATGAAAATTTAACCTAATGCAACTCCAACTAAGACGACATACAACTCTTCATTATCGTGAAACTGAAGGTTAGTCATTTCGCTACTTGAAGGGCTGACAATGACATACGCATACACGTTAAGAAAGGTAAATCTTATTTCTTGCAAGATCTATATAAGCGTTTGAAAATTTTTTAGTTAGCATTGCATTGCATTGGGCCTTGGGGAAAAACAAATTTGAATTAGACTTGAGACATACACCATGTTTAAGTGTCTTGTCTGTACATATCAAATTAGTCCTTCCAGATGGCCAAAGACTGATTAGAATTTTTTGAGTTAGCATTGCATTGCATTGGGTCTTGGGGCAAAACCATTTATATTAGACTTGAGACATAGATCATGGACCATGGTTTAAGTGTCTTGTCTGTACATATCAAATCAAATTTGTCCTTCTGGATGGCCAAAGACTCCTCCAACTGAATCATTTGATTTTGATGTCACTGTGAGCTAACAAATGAAAAGATAATTTCTCAAGATATCTTGCAGGAATTTTGAAGCTGAGGTAAATTAGAAAGCAAGGTATATAAAGCTTCAACATTTTACCTGGAATAATCCAAATGAGAGATAGCTTAGATATAAATAACACTATGGCAAGATCACTC
Source organism: Isoetes taiwanensis (assembly GCA_021234155.1). NCBI lineage: Eukaryota > Viridiplantae > Streptophyta > Lycopodiopsida > Isoetales > Isoetaceae > Isoetes > Isoetes taiwanensis. The sequence continues at coordinate 222,439 of JAJEKV010000360.1, read as the reverse complement.
GCCTCTTAATTTTTCGTTATGCTGCATAATCCAAAACTCTGGGAATTTCTGTACACATCTTGCAAGGATTTTGAAGCTGCGGTAAAATTAATGACCAAAAGCAAGTTCGTCTTCAGTGAACTTCAGACCAAAAGTAAGTTCGTCTTCAGTCAACTTCAAAGAACAACTGCCACAAAACTGCCATGCGCACAACTGCCAGACACAATTTTAGCTTTGAAGAATAACATCATAGCAAGAGCACTCGCCTCTTCATATTTTGTATACGCTGCATAACCCAAATCTCTGAGAATTTCTGTGCATATCTTGCAGGAATTTTGAAGCTGAGGTAAATTAGAAAGCAAGGTGATATAAAGCCCAGAATAGTGAATGCCAAAAGCTATAATTTGGATATGATAAAGCATGCTCCCTGTTGCTAATTAGAAGGAAATGGAAAATAGACCGTGGACTTACAGAAGTTACTATGGATATCATGCAGATCTATAATCTGGTAGATTAAGAGCAGTGTATCAGGCTATAGTTAGAAAGTTACCTGTGAAAGGATCTATATGAAAAAAAAATTGTAAATTCCTGTATGAAGTTTGACTGTAAATTCCTAGGCATTGCAAGTCAATTAGCATGAACCACAAATTAGATAACGATAAATAGCAAGGCATTCACAAAGTTTCTAAATTCATGACATAGACTCAAACAATTTAATCATTAGCATTTGAATGTATCCAGGTTCCCAAACTCGAAACAAAAAGAAAGAAAGCTAAATGTTCAACCTGTGGTACAGTAGATTTGTTTGCCATTGATGTAGACGCAGAGGTAAGAAAAGGCATATTCTAGCATGTATAACAGCGAAAACTGAGTACATGGAAGCCAAAACCAGGCAACATTCCACCATCATGTCTACAGAAATCCTAAAGAACCGAGGAATAAGCAAGGGAAGTCTACTGCATACTCATGCCATAGCAAATGCTTAAGTGCAGAAAGCTGCTGCCTGATTCATGAGAAAAAAAAAAGGATGCCGCACCTGGTTTGCCAAGGCTTGCAAAAGGGATTTTAGGGTCCTGGAAATAACGTTGCCCTTGCAATCCAATTGCCCCGCACCATCTAAAAAACAAATCCGACCAGAGTTCAGTGTTGACAGCTATCAAAATTGTTACGTAGAGGAAGCTGCCACCAGAAACAGATGCCATACCTAGAAATCCGCATCAAGGAGAAAAAAAAGAGAATATCCATGCATGATCCATTCTTAGAGCAGCATTTTAATCCGATGCTCTACCCAGACACAAAAGCCCTCAAGACGCCGAGAAACCCCAAGCCCTTAAAACGCCATGCCCGAAACAGAAATCGACTGTCTAGAATACATATTTTGGAAGGGAAAAAGGCAGGCAAAAGGCAAAAGTGAAGAAAGGGTAGGGCGGAGAATGGCTACGGCGGCCACAGAGGTAACCTCTCAAGGAAAAAAAAAAGTTCTGATGTGGCATCATCTTAAACGTTGCTTCTGGAGATCACATCCTCACCCTTGAAATTAGGGCGAGACTCAGGACAGACATACACTATAATTACGTTGCTTCTGGAGATCACATCCTCACCCTTGAAATTAGGGCGAGACTCAGGACAGACATACACTATAATTTAATAATATAGTGTGTTTATCAGAAAGCATCGGGCATCTGTATATAGAAGACCATATCTTCGACAAAGCGCAGCCGGACTAGCCACACATTCCCAGAATAGGAGCTTCGACCAAGTTGAGTCAAACGGACGATAGGAACGGTCCTAGATAGACTTGGTCTCTGCTTCTCATGCCTCGACCTGTTTTCTTATGCCTCTACAGATTATAGCAGGTAAAAAGCCGTTGTTCCTATAAGCATACTTTCAAACTTTTCTACATGTAGAATAAATAATCTCAACAATTGTTTTGGTTTGTCCCTTGGCAGCACCACATCAGAAATCAAAGCAGATTCAATGATTACGCTTTTGTTTATGCCCGAGGAGAACAACCTTAAAGGCTCATGTCGTTTTACATATCATTTGCAGTGTCTAACTTATACCGAAAAGTGGGCTCTTTAACCCTCCCCGCATTCTTATTGAAGTGGTAGGCGGTACTTTCGGGCGGGTTTAATTCCCCTCGGTCATTTACAGCAACCCGCCATGTTCTTGCAACACAAGGGTGTTTAAGCACAAAGGGTGAGAGAAGATGTTAAACATTTTATCTGATAAGATCCTTTACAAAGTTTGGAATTGTATATCTGTCTTTTTTGCACGGACGACCTTTCTTAAGTAGAAGCCCTATGTGGCTTTTCGTTTGTGCACTCTCCTTGGTCGCTACAAAAATGATTGCAAACACAATGTATGCAAGGGACTGGAGGCCACTATGATACAATTGTGTATCTTCGTGTTTGTATTCTTTTTTTCTACAATTGCTTGCTTTGTTGAAAGAAAATGCCAACAAGATGTTCGTTGTGTATTGAGCAAGTGTTTTTTCCCTCTTGCATCTGAACCATTGTCATACTCTGTTGGTTATGAAAAATATTACCTTAAAAGATCTGCCTAAGGGCCGAAGTAATAGAAGTTTGTGTCTAAAAATTGTAGAAGAAGAGCAAGAATAATGATATTTTTGTGTTTGATGTAGTGATCTGTAGTAATTACCAAAGTCGTGATATAATATAGGAGGATATAATATAGGAGGATGGTAATCAACGTTGGGCTTAGTTAGAAACCCGTCAATGAACTTATCAGCTAATGTTAAGTCGTTCATAATTGTAAGAGGGCAACGTTTTTCTTAAGTAACCTTGCTTACGCACATGAAGTTTAATGTATTGCTACTATATAGATGTAGGTTGTCATAGCGATGCTTAATACAATGCTCCATATATGTTGTGTGCGATGTTTGTTTGCTAGCCAAAATTGCTTTTGATAAATCTCACAGTATGAACAGGCATGAACAATCTATTATGTTGTTTGCTAGCAAATTGTACGTTGAGTAATTTATATTGATGTGCCATAAGTATTAAATTCATCAAATCCATCAATAGGACTATTCCCAGCATGCAAGCCTACGTAAGTTGGATTGAAAATAAAATTTAATGAATTTTTTTCATTGAAAGAATGTCAAACTAATCCTTAATTATGATATTATTTTGGCAGTTGCAATCTAACCATGTTTTTTGATCCCCTACAAACTTCAGCTACAATTTTCAATATGCAGTCTAGCCTAACATGTAACCTTGGAAATGGTAATCATTTAACACCCAAGCAAGCATCAAAGGTCAAGGTTGCACTTGAAGTCAATGCACAAACTCATGTTCATGTATATATTAAAAGGGGATGAATATGGCCGGCATCTTAGTATATGCCTAGAGTTACATAGAATATTAACATAGCTTGAAAGTTGTACTAATATCTTTGGAAGGATCGCTTTCCACGATATGTAATCTAAATAATTGGTTACAATAAGTCAAATCTTAAGCGGTTCCATGAATTACCTCAGCGGCACTCACTAAAGGTGATGGTTTCCTTCATCTCAGCTCATTCATTTAACCATTCGTTTTCCAACAATTACTCCATTACCTGCAAAAGTTGGATAGGGTTCAACGTGAGATCAGACATACAAACTATGGTAGAGATAAAAGGCAATTACTTCTTATAGAAAAGCATCTCTACCATTGTGGTGGCTGCATTCCAAAAGTCCCTGCATCTCTGCTCTACTTTGTCGTCTTTATTAGGACTTTTGCCTTGCTGTCTGCAAGAAGTTCACAAAGAACGGTGAGTCAAGTATTATATTCTCGTATTGATTGTAGAGATATACCGCTCAAAAAAAAAACCCTTTATGACCTCTATTTAACTCAAACAGACTGTTTACATATGCAATCCATAAAAGCTCTATGACTTGCATTTGAAGATCAAACCTTTAAAAACATAGAAAATTAAGTGCTGGTCAACTTAACTTGCTACTCTTCATGCAAGAAATACATGCAAAGAGGGAAATGCAGAAAAGAGGAAGAAGAGAGAAATAGGAAATGACCTTTTCGTTGCTCAAGATCCACTCAGTCCCCAAATGAAATCGGCCTCTAGTAAAGCAAATCCAAAACTGTGGCCACAAATTTACCCTCAAGAGTTCAAAACCTGTTGTATTCTTTGGATCAATGCAAAGATCCTTTCTTGCTCCAAAAATTTTAGTAGCCAAATAGATAGGTGATGCCACTTAGCAGCCGTAAGGGCAGAATATACAGGTATGGCAGAGAGCACGTACTGATTGCCAGTATGCACCGCATGATTGCTCTTAAGAAGCTTTGGTTTCTACATGCGGAGCAAAGAATCAATGGATGCCCCAAAGACTGCCATGGCTACATGCCCCAAGCAAATGCGACTCTCAGGAGGAGAACATAACAGTGGTGCTCCCTGTAGAGAGATATAAAGTGCAGAGAGATATAAAGTACTGAGGAATAAAAAAAGGCCAATACCTTCACCAGGTTTGAAGGAAGGAGCTTTACGTCTAGTGAGCATGGATACCATCTTTGCTGTCGTTCCTGCACTGAGAGCCATATTCAAAGGTAGAAACTCAAAGATCTTAAAGCTATATTCAAGTTCTGGCACTTTTACAGAGTTCGGACTTCAACTCCAACATATGCAGTGCAAACCTCCAGGAGTCCAGGTAACAAAGCATGTCCAAAACTGTAACGGTCCTGGCCACCTAATGGGTCAATATACCTGTTTATGTATGTATATACATATTCATGGCATATATGCAGCATGAGATTAGGGTTTTATATCTTTGGAGAAAGGATTGTTGCAGAGCATGAAGGTAGGGAGCAATTCTGGGCAGTTTTGGAGCCCGAAATTTGAAGCATCATATCTCGGCAACCCGAGATCCTTTTCAGGTGATTTTTCTAGTGTTGGAAAGGTCTTTAAGTAAGCTTTCCGGAATGGGTCTGATCAAGCCAAAACTCATCCGTATGCAAAAGTTATGACAGAAATAGTGATGCTGAGTCAGAATTGACTGCACTATGCCTATTCTTCCGCAGTTTGCTTCTTGGAGCTAGAAGACGATCTTTGGGCGCAATCAATTACAAGGGGTCCAGAGGTCTATGTGGAAAGAAATTATCAGGTGGGGTTTTGTTTTGATCAATTGAGGTGTGCTATGAGCTGCCATGATTAGTCTCGCACATGATTTTTGCATGCAAATATGATAGATTATGAATTTGTTGGAGACTCATAAGGCTAGAGAAGAAAATCAATGGTTGGAAACATCCCCGTAAGGCTGATTTTAAGTCAAGAATGGCTGAATATTACATGAAGAGCACCGATTCAACATGGAAACTTTAAAAAGGCGGAATTAGATTGGATCCGGCCGACGACCGAGCTCTCAACGCCATTTTGTGTTCATGTTATGTTTTTGTCATTTTGGTTTTGTGCTTTATTTTGTTGGTCTTGTATTTGCTGCCTTTCTCAATTTATTTGCATGTCCTAGTATGAAGCTAAGTCCTCATAGATGGAATTGGGTTGCATTAGAGCTTAGCAAGAGGAGATCGGAGCATGAAGAGGCTGGCGGAATAATCATAATAGTAAGAATATGCATTGTTTGATAATTGTCTAACTATGGTAAAATTCTAAGGTTTGGGATAAAGTATCTTTCTTAGCTCATGGAGATGGGGCTAATGCTGAAAAGTAGTCTAGTACGGATGTAGAGCGTCAACGCGACCCCCTCGGCATCAAGGATTTCAACATCAAGTTCGCATGTGGATCTTGAAATAGGAATAAGCGGTCATCGACATCAAGGATTATTGAGATTGAGACGGGTCCACATTGGTACAAGGAGAGCCATGTGAAACTTGGGGTTTCTGAATGTGACTATAGCATGAAGTACATCTAGTCCGAAAAGTGGCGTAAGTTTTCAAGTTGTTGCATTGTATTTTATCAAGAGCATCATAGCTAATGGATTCAAAGTATAAACGTTATGGAACGCGTTGTATTCCTCATGGGAAGATGGTTTCGAGGTAAGTTTTGCATTATAGAAGATGTTAGTATCTTTCCTTGATCAGTAACGTATATAGGTATTGAAGCTACATCCATGACAGTCAGGCTTGTAACTTCCTCCACATGTTTGTATTGTGATCATGATCTTCACCAATGAGTTAGCTACTTCGGCATGGTTAGGTTGTATGGGCAACCTCGACAAGGGCTAAGAGTATGATCTAGGCACATGTTTAATAAATATTGTAATGAACTTCACATGTCATGGTCTTTGCATTGCTCTACTGTTGTCTTGGTATTTGATTATGTCTATTGGAACCTCCGGGGTCGGGCTTCTAGGTTCGGTGGCCTAGGTTGCTCCGGCATGCTCATGTTCATCTGTGATTCTCTGTGGTTCTTGTGCTCTGTGACACCGGGCGTTAGTTCTCCTGGCAGGGATTGCTACGTCAGTCAACTTGTGAAACCCCATGGTAAGAGGTCCTCCAAAGCCAGGCGTGGGCTGAGGGGTATCGCGATACGAGGTTCACCCCACCACCGCCATGAGGGCTTGGAATGTAAGTTGGTGGGCAACATGCTCGCTAACGGGGCCTGTATGTAGAATCGCTGAGCTACCCATTGTCCCGGAGTTTGTTTATGATGGTTTGATACTCGGTTATGTTCTTTGCTCTTGATGTTCATGATGTTTTCTTTATTGTCATAGTCTAGCGTTGCACCATAGGTTCTTGTGTCTTTGAATTGTTATGTTTGCTATCCAAGATTCCAGTATTTCCATGCATGCAGAGGCAGCCGGGGATCCCCACTTAGTCACGAGGACTAACCCCGTGAGTGCATGTGCGGTGAAAAAAGCAAAGGCGATGGCACCAAATACTGTTGTGGCTCATGGATGGGCGAGAAGCTTCTAGGATTGAGTTGCTAACATGGATGCTGTAACCATTGAGAATATGGATTCTTTGGATGTTAATGTTATTTGATTATATTGAGATATCAAGTATTTGCTCATTGAGTTTTGAGTGTGCAATTTAGCTGTGCAAGAGGAAGATTCAATTCTTCACCATATTCAATTGTTTGTCATACCAACCTAGAATTAGCGTAGTATTGACAAGATCCCGAGTTGCCTAGAGGGTCAACTCGGCAGGCTCGTCACAGTTGGTATCAGAGCAGGTCTCGAGTTCGAGTCTCCATGGGTGCCTATATGCATGGGTAATTTGCAAAGACTTGGTAATCATAGTGATATAGTATAGCCTTGGATGCTCGAGGACGAGCATAGTTCTAGTGGGAGAGACTGTAACGGGCCCATGGTAGACCGCTCGAGTATTCGAACCTTGAATGTGCCTGTGGGGCGTTCCCGAGACACCGGCATAAATGGGTAGAAGCGACTACTCATAAACGTCTAGACGGTTTTGCCCAGTTGGTTAAGGGCATGTCGGTTAGGAACGTTACAGTTGGTATCAGAGCAGGTCTCGAGTTCGAGTCTCCATGGGTGCCTATCAATACATAACCTTTCTTTTATACATAATCTTTCTTTTTTTACAAACAAAACTGGCGCACCAAATGGCGAAACACTCGGCCGTATAAACCCTTGTTCCAATAATTCCGCTAATTGTTTCTTCAATTCGGCCATCTCTACAAGAATCTGGAACCATAGCAAATAAATTCCTCAACAAATAACTTAGCAATATCCATTGCCATAGCAGTAGTCCTCGTAGGCATAAAATGGGCCTGCTTAGTTAGTCGATCAACCACAACATAAATTGCATCATAACCTGAACGACGATTGCCTTCATGTCACTTCTAATTAATTTAATGGTTTTAACGCTCATTCTCCAACACATACTTCCTTAAATTACTTACGTGAAAGACATTATGTACTTTCATAGTAGTATAGTAGTAACTGTAACGTTCCTAACCGACATGCCCTTAACCAACTGGGCAAAACCGTCTAGACGTTTATGAGTAGTCGCGTCTACCCATTTATGCCAGTGTCTCGGGAACGCCCCAAAGGCACATTCAAGGTTCGAATACTCGAGCGGTCTACCATGGGCCCGTTACAGTCTCTCCCACTAGAACTATGCTCGTCCTCGAGCATCCGAGGCTATACCATGTCACAATGATTACCAAGTCTTTGCAAATTACCCATGCATATAGGCACCCATGGAGACTCGAACTCGAGACCTGCTCTGATACCAACTGTAACGTTCCTAACCGACATGCCCTTAACCAACTGGGCAAAACCGTCTAGACGTTTATGAGTAGTCGCTTCTACCCATTTATGCTTGTCTGTCTGAACGCCCCTACAGGCACATTCAAGGTTCGAATACTCGGCGGTCTACCATGGGCCCGTTCTGCCTCTCCCACTAGAACTATGCTGGATCCTCGAGCATCCAAGGCTATACTATATCACTATGATTACCAAGTCTTTGCAAATTACCCATGCATATAGGCACCCATGGAGACTCGAACTTCGAGACTGCCTCGATACCAACCGGTGAGCAGCCCCGCCGAGTTGACCCTCTAGGCAACTCGGGATCTTGTCAATACTACGCTAATTCTAGGTTGGTATGACAAACAATTGAATATGGTGAAGAATTGAATCTTCCTCTTGCACAGCTAAATTGCACACTCAAAACTCAATGAGCAAATACTTGATATCTCAATATAATCAAATAACATTAACATCCAAAGAATCCATATTCTCAATGGTTACAAAGATCCATGTTAGCAACTCAATCCTAGAAGCTTCTCATCCATGAGCCACAACAAATGCTGGTGCCATCGCTTTGCTTTTTCACCGCACATGCACTCACCGGGGTTAGTCCTCGTGACTAAGTGGGGATCCCCGGCTGCCTCTGCATGCATGGAAATACTCGAATCTTGATAGCAAACATAACAATTCAAAGACACAAGAACCTATGGTGCAACGCTAGACTATGACAATAAAGAAAACATCATGAACATCAAGAGCAAAGAACATAACCGTAGTATCAAACCATCATAAACAAACTCCGGGACAATGGGTAGCTCACCACATACACATACAGTTCCTGATAGCGAAGATGTTGCCCACCGACTTACATTCCAAGCCCCATCAGAAGCGGTGGTGGGGTGAACCTGACAGATCGCATACCCTCTCACCCCGTCCCGCACCGGAGGACCTCTTACCATGGGGTTTCACAAGAGTTGATGACGAGGCAATCCCCGCCAGAGAACCAACGCCCGTGTCACAGAGCACAAGAACCACAGAGAATCACAGATGAACATGAGCATGCCGGAGCAACCTAGGCCACCCAACCTAGAAGCCCGCCCCGAGGTTCCAATAGACATAATCAAATACCAAGACAACAAAGAGAGCAATGCAAAGACCATGACATGTGAAGTTCATTACAATATTTATTAAACATGTGCCTAGATCATACTCTTTAGCCCTTGTCGAGGTTGCCCATACAACCCAAACCATGTCGAAGTAGCTAACTCATTGGTGAAGATCATGATCGAATACAAACATGTGGAGGAAGTTACGAGCCCGACCGCCATTGATGTAGCTTCAATACCTATATACGCTATCGATCAAGGAAAGATACTAACATCTTCTATAATGCAAAACTTACCTCGAAACCATCTTCCCATGAGGAATACAACGTTCCATAACGTTTATACTTTGAATCCATTAGCTATGATGCTCTTGATAAAATACAATGCAACAACTTGAAAACTTACAGTTACGCACTCAGACTAGCTGTACTTCATGCTATAGTCACATTTAGTAACCCCCAAGCTTCACATGGCTCTCCTTGTACCAATGTGGACTCGTCTCAATCTCAATAATCCTTGATGTCAGATGACCGCTTATTCCTATTTCAAGATCCACATGCGAACTTGATGCTGAAATCCTTGATGCCGAGGGGTCGTTGACGCTCTACATCTGTGCTAGACTACTTCTCAGCATTAGCCCCATCTCCATGAGCTAAGAAAGATACTTTATCCCAAACCTTAGAATTTTACCATAGTTAGACAATTATCAAACAATGCATATTCTTACTATTATGATTATTCTGCTCAGCTTTTCATGCTCCGATCTCCTCTGCTGCTAAGCTCGAATGCAACCCAATTCCATCTATGAGGACTTAGCTTCATACTAGGACATGCAAATAAATTGAGAAAGGCAGCAAATACAAGACCAACAAAATAAAGCACAAAACCAAAATGACAAAAACATAACATGAACACAAAATGGCGTTGAGAGCTTCGGTGCCGACCAGATCCAATCTAATTCTGCCTTTTTTAAAGTTTCCATGCTGAATCGGTGCTCTTCATGTAATATTCAGCCATTCTTGACTTAAAATCAGCCTTACAGGGATGTTTCCAATCATTGATTTTCTTCTCTAGCCTTATGAGTCTCCAACAAATTCATAATCTATCATATTTGCATGCAAAAATCATGTGCACTAATCATGGCAGCTCATAGCACATCTCAATTGATCAAAAGCAAAACCCCACCTGATAATTTCTTTCCACATACACCTCTGGACCCCTTGTAATTGATTGCGCCTCAAAGATCATCTTCTAGCTCCAAGAAGCAAACTGCGCGAAGAATAGGCATAGTGCAGTCAATTCTGACTCAGCATCACTATTTCTGTCATAACTTTTGCATACGGATGAGTTTTGGCTTGGTCAGACCCATTCGGAAAGCTTACTTAAAAGACCTTTCCAACAAAAGAAAAATCACCTGAAAAGGATCTCGGGTCGCCGAGATATAATGCTTCAAATTTCGGGCTCCAAAACTGCCCAGAATTGCTCCCTACCTTCATGCTCTGCAACAATCCTTTCTCCAAAGAGATAAAACCCTAATCTCATGCTGCATATATGCCATGAATATGTATATACATACATAAATAGGTATATGGACCCATTAGGTGGCGGGGACGTTCTGATCTCCCCTTCTAAAAATTAACCCATGTCCTCATGGGTCGTGATAGATTTACTGAAGCATTTCTTGATTCAAATCTCAGATCAAGCATAGCTCAACTCAACTCAAAACTTCAGCTCGTGTAGCAACTTACTCTACCACGATCATATTCCAATCTTACCAGCACCATCTTACAATTGCTATCATCTTACTGAACATGCCACAAGAAAGACCTTACCTTCAACATCGTCAAAATTTGCTTGCCTTGGCATCTTCAACCACCTCTAGATATTGGTTATCCCTCTAAGGATACCATCTCTTGATGTCTCTGAAAGAAAGATCATTAGCATCACAATGCCACAACCAAACAAGCCAACTCCCAAAGATCCAACATTGCTCTGATACCAACTGTAACGTTCCTAACCGACATGCCCTTAACCAACTGGGCAAAACCGTCTAGACGTTTATGAGTAGTCGCGTCTACCCATTTATGCCAGTGTCTCGGGAACGCCCCAAAGGCACATTCAAGGTTCGAATACTCGAGCGGTCTACCATGGGCCCGTTACGATAAGCAAAACCCCACCAACCGTAGCGTTCCTAACCGACATGCCCTTAACCAACCGGGCAAAACCGTCTAGACGTTTATGAGTAGTCGCTTCTACCCATTTATGCGGTGTCTGGGAACGCATTACGAGCACATTCAAGGTTCGAATACTGGCGGTCTACCATGGGCCCGTTCACTTCTCCCACTAGAACTATGCTCGTCCCTCGAGCATCCCAGGCTATACCATGTCTATGTCATACCATGCCACAATGATTACCAAGTCTTTGCAAATTACCCATGCATATAGGCACCCATGGAGACTCGAACTCGAGACCTGCTCTGATACCAACTGTAACGTTCCTAACCGACATGCCCTTAACCAACTAGGCAAAACCGTCTAGACGTTTATGAGTAGTCGCTTCTACCCATTTATGCCGGTGTCTCGGGAACGCCCCACAGGCACATTCAAGGTTCGAATACTCGAGCGGTCTACCATGGGCCCGTTACAAAAACAGTTCACCACTATTGCCAAGCAGAAGGAGTCTTATTGGATCTGTACCACACTAATATGCATTGTCTTTTCACGGGCATCCGTACCGGAAGCGCCCACGCCAATGCATTACGTACCATTTAGCCATAAAAAGCGAGTAGATGCTATGATGCAACCATGAATTTATACCAAAAGGCCATGTTGGGCAGCAAAGCTCTTCTAGGATTTGCATGCCATAGCCACTTTAAAACCCTCTTTACAAAAGTGACACGAGGACCGAATCCCAACCATAGCCGTGAGCTAACACAATTCGCGCACATTTTGACATTGTAAAAGATTTAAGAGCAACCGAACCTCTTTCATTTGATGCGGTATCTGTCATGCCTTCTTCGGGATCTAGAAGCCTAATGCTGTGGCGATAAACCTAGCATATATTGATGGTGCCCAAAACCATCGCCTTGTAGTCATCTCCGACCTATTACCCACAAAAATGGTTCCACCATCGTATAAATCCATCGCTGGACAACCGATTTGCGCCGATTTGTCCGGATATGTGTATGCTTGACTATGGCGATGAAGCAGAGCAACGCCCGCCCAGAGGACGAAATTACCTATTCTTAATTGTATTCTTAATTGATGTTACGGCCGTTGGATCTGCAGCCCTAGATCTAAACCGTCCGATCTAGGGCTGGATCCAAATCCAAGAATTACTATATAACATTATAATATAAGATAGGTGCTCCCATGCTCTCTCTTAAGTGTCCCACCCCAACAGCGCACTAGTGGCTCTTTTCCTACTTCATTGGTCAGTCCATGGTTTCACTTCTTAAGAGCATGCAGAGACATACAACATAGCGATAAGGGATTACTTAGTTCGAGTGTATGGCTCACTTAGTAGAGCATTGGGCCCCTTAACCTAATGGGGTTTAGCTTCAAGTCTTGCATGTGCCCACCCTTTCTTCTTTTTCTTCCTCATGAGGAGAATCGAAAGTGAGTGAAAAGTCTATGAGATTTGAGCATAGAGATATATTGCTTGGAACTTGAACTTGATTGGCTAGGATAGGAGCAAAGCGTAGTTACGTTTGGCTGTCTAATAGATCGGATGGATTTGAGCATGCAGATAGATATATATGTATGGAACTTGAACTTGGTTAGATAGGATTGGAACTTGAACTCGGTTGGATAGTATAGGGGTATAAGCGTAATCTTCGTTTGCTTGTCCCCGGATGAGATCGATGGATTGTTTCAAATAAAAGATGAATAGCAAGGGAATCATGGAAATTAAACTCAGAGTTTTTGGAGATATAATTTGCATAAAGGGCATGGCTAAACTTGCAGACTTGGGACAGTGAAATTTCAGTATTTATAGCAGGGATTTTGATCAAAAATCAGAAAATTTGCATGAAACAAGTAGAATAACATCTATTTGGACTCCACAACAATGCCAAAGGTAGTATTGTATCAGAATATCAAAGGATATATGAAAATACATCAAGAATTTGGAGTTTTTTTGGTCAAGGCCTGTCAAAAAACTGAAATATGGAAGCTATTCTTCAAGTAGGAATCCTCAATCCCACTTTCAGAGCCAAATCGACCTGTTCTTCATGCTCTAAGCTTCTCCAAAATCTCTGATAGCCCCCAAAAGCCTTCTTCCCTTTCTGATCCAAAATCCCCTTTTGAAAAAACTCTGTTTTGGTTCAATTATTGGCAAATTTGGTCTCTACTTTTGCTTTTTAGCTTGATTTGTGGTTTCTTAGCACGGGGGGAGTGATTCGGGATGTCAAGGCCATGATTAGCCCGCCAAATTGGTCTAAAAATCTGGATCTTGGCTTGAACAAATTTTAGGGTTCTTGAGAAGAAAGTTTGATATATCCCACAGGCTTGGCTCGATTTGAAAGACTTTGATATATAAGGCTTGGCTCATGTGGCTCGTGTTGCCTCCACGTGGGTTCTGGCCCGTTGCCACCCCACATGCCCGGATGTGTACGGCGATGGCGGGCATGATTGGGGGACATTAGTGACTAGACCAAGGGGGAGGTAGATAGAAATTTTTTTATTTTTTAAAATTTGGCACGGTTCCCAAGAAACAGAATATGAGGGTCATAACAGGGACTTTTTCAAAAATTATTTTTTCCACATAGAATCTTTTTTGGTGCTCTACATGATGGAAGAATCTTTTTGCAAAAAAAGAGCATCTTAATTTTTGGCTCAAAATGATGCTAATTTTGGTGAGGTGGCAAGTTATGGAGTGATGTGGCAAATGGGTGATGACGTGGCACAATGAGGTGGTGATGTGCCAAGCAAGGTGGTAAAATAACTTTTTTCTAGTCAAAACTTTTTGTGTTATGGTGATGAGGTGGATGACATGTGTATGGTGATGTGGATGTACTTGAGTGATGATGTGGATGACATTTGGCATTTTGAAGATGATGTGGATGATTTGGCATAATATTTAGCACTTGTGCACATACGCATTAGGATTTTGTGCAACATCTTGGCAAATTTGCTTTTTCAAAATTGTTTAGAAAAATGTGCACTTTCTCTCTCTAGATTTGTCTTTAGAGAGAGCAAATGGTCTTAGACCTTAGGAATAGCCAAATTTGGTGGAGTTTTCTGCATTTTCTCAAGAAAGTAGATGAATAATGGGTATGTGATGTGCTTTGACTAGAAAAAAGAAAGTTTGCCAACCTTTGGCTTGGGGAAATGGTAATGGAATATGGAGATAGGAAGTATGAAGCATGAGAGGTGTTTCATGAAAGGGATCAAGATGGTAGGAACATGAAAGAAGCCTTGGAAAATGGAATTCATGCCAAAATGACTTGGATCTAGACACATACCAATGAATCTTGAGGGCTCTTCCAAACTCTTTCTTCGTCACAAATTTCTTCTTAGAGTCTTCAAAGGTAGATGTCTTCAATTCTATTGCTTGATTAGCTCATGCACACATGTATCAAACCAAATGTTAGCCAAAGGTGTAGTTCATGCAAATGGCTCTTCTATGCTGCCAAAATGTGGTAGCATCATGCCAAACAAAGAAAGATAGGCTGGTCCCGAGCCTCTTGAACTAGATGTGAATTCATAAGAGTCCTTGATGGTTGCCAATGTGGAAAAATGGTTGGCAACATGGGTTTTCATGAGTAAGAGGAGCAAGATAGTATGGTAAGTAGGCCAAATGATGTGCAAATGGTCATGGAACTGTGAATGGTGGACCTGCATGACAAATGAATGTATGGTTAGCAAAATAGAGGTGCCATATGGAGGCATGATGGTAACTTGAGATGAATGGTTGGGAATGATGTGGACATGATGGAACTTATGAATGATATGATAAGAAGAAGGATGCACTTGTGAGCACATAATGTGGACATGATGGGACATATATCTACATGGCAAATGAGATGTCGATGGAAAAGAATGTGGAAACATGGCAAATGAGATGTGCGATGGAAAATGATGTGGGAACATGGCCAATGAGATATGCACATGGGATGGTGGCAATATGATAAAATGAGCTATGTATGATCTGTTCACATGTGCAAACATGTTCTGATGATTAGCACATGTATTATCAGAAAGCACCAAAATAAAGTTTTGTTTTGGACAACATCATGGAATGGTACATGCTTCAAAAACTCAACTCTATTACATACCAAATGGTACGTTGTCGATAACATGTAATATCATAAAGAATAGTGGCCAAAGAACATGCCACAAGCCAATAACCTGCTCAAAGATGACTTTTAGCACATATAATGGAGGTAAACCGGATGTGACATAGTAATACCTTTCTGAAATGGAATGTTCCAGCCAATTTACTAGTCTCAAATGATGATGACAAACCTTTATGAACATTCTTAGCTACTGCAAACTGAGATAAGAAACTATCCATGTCCAATTTCTCATTGCTCAACATATATTCATGCTCAAACTTACTCAATGTTTTCACACTTCCATGCTCTAACATGTAAGGGACTGATTTTCCATGATTCTTAGACTTCTTCGGACTGTTATAAAGCTGAAACTTAGGTTTGATCCATTCTATGCATACTTCATTCATCAAGTCATCAAAAACTAGCAATTCTAGCTCATAGTTTGGCACTAAATTATCAAAGCAAACAAATTTCTCCATTTGAGGCATATAAAGATCATACCTGTCTTTCTAGCTGGTATACATGTTTCAAATCTGAAAATCTCATAAAGTGGACTGTCACTAGATTCAAGAGCATGTAACATATTCCTAGAGTGCTCAAATGCCAAAATATCAATGTCTTCCACTTCTAATTCCCACAATAATGGTTCATCATCATCCAAAAATGCTTCACATGCATGAAAAGTCTCAAACTCAGGCCTGCTCATGCATCTATCACTCTCTTTCTCATGACAACAACTACTTGGCTGCTCAAACTCAACAACATCATGCAAGAGAACATGTCAAACTCCTCAACTGTGTGAGATGTAATAAGATTTACCTCATTGGACTTTAAACTTACTGATAAATGTGTCTTCTCCAAGGTTTCATGGCTGGCCTCATGTGTTTTGTAGCTAAAACATTCAAATCTTGGACTATCATGGCTGCCAACATGTTTAAATTGCTTTATATCAGATTTAGCAATTGTATCCATGCAAGAAGACACTTTGGAAACATCATGTGAGACCTCTTTATCCTTCGAACATGCTGATTGACTTACTATTATGGCTGATTTTTGCTGCAACTGTCCACAGCTGCAACTTCCATATGAAAAAGAAGGCACATATACATCCAAACATTCTTCTTCTTCACCTAGACTTTTTTTATGAGAAAAACGCATATTTCTCTCATATTTCAGTGTGCAAATATGATGAGATTCCTCAAGAGCATCATTCTTTGAAAGAAACATCAATAATCCATGTACTTCAAGAGCTTTTAAAGCTTGGTGCATAGAATGAAACATACCTCCATGAAAGTACTTGAGCATCTTCTTGTGAACTTTGTAGCATGACTTGAGTCCTCTCACAAAGTAGCAAAGCAAATGAAGGGTAGGCCATTCTACTTTGTACCTTTTGCACTTGAGCATGTAGGCATGAAATCTTTCCACAAAACTTGGTACCATTTCATTCTTCTTCTTGGTAGCTCTTCAATGACCTTCTCTTGTGTGATTGGCACCCCAGATCTCTTGATAAAGTTCCTTTTGAGTCATCCCATTCATGTACTTTGCAAGTCTTTTGGTAGTCAAACCAATGGCTTGCTTCCTCCTTCATGCACCTGCCAAATACATCAATCTTTTCTCCTCTTCTCTTACCATAATCATCAAATATAGTCTTCAAATCTATGGAGATATAGTCCAGGTTCTTCAAGACCATGATAAAAGGGCGCTGGAATTGAAAAGATCATATCAACTTGTATGGGAATTGGAACTGCTGCAATCTTTTCTCCATGAGAAGCTTGCTCCATCACATTATCAAAACTTTAGGCACTGAAAGACCATCAAGAACACTCTGAACATCAGGAACATGCATGCTTAATTGCTCAATAGCCACGAGAATATTTACCAGGAAAGTATCTCGGTAGGACCTCCAAAATATTGACTTGAATCCTAGCTACCAAGCTAACCTCATGAAAATGCCTACCACAGGGGTGGTCAGGACCTCCAGATCACTTAGGGTGATCAATCCTCAAAGCAAAAGATGGATTAGAATGGAGCAAATTGCAAAAGTTCAACTGTCCCTGAAATTTTGACAGTTTTGGAAGTACCAATTTTGCATATCTATATCTTGGGGTCCGTGCAGTGAAACTTATTCAAACTTGGAATGGTGAGAAATGGGTAGTAGAGGATGCTTTGTATTTCAAGATTTCAAGATTTTTTATTTCAAGATTTTTGGATGGATCCTTTACTTACTATAGATTTTTGAACAAGCAGACTTGAAACAGACAATTTTCAATGAGTATATAAAAAATTTTGGCAATTTTGGAACAGCCAATGCTGGGAATCTGTAACTTGAAATGGAAAGATCCTAAAATCTTGAAACTTGGACTGAGGAAATATAGATAGAAACGTATGCACCTGACAAAATTTCAGAATTTTTAGATAAGCAGTTTGAGATCTATAGATTTTTTAATGAGGCAGACTTGGAAGAGAAAATTTCAATGACTGTCTCCGAAATTTTTACAGTTCTAGAACAGCCAACTTTGCAAAGCCATAACTATGGATTTATGGATGCTAAAATCATGAAATTTATTTTAAATAAGAGATGAATAGCAAGAGAATCATGAAAATTAAGCTCAGATTTTTTGGAGATCTAATTTGCATATGGGGCATGGCTAAACTTTCAGGCTTGGAACATTGAAATTTCAGTGTTTATAGCAAGGATTTTGATCAAAAATCAGAAAATTTGCATGAAACAAGTAGAATAACATCTATTTGGACTCCAGAACAATGTCAAGGGTAGTATTGTATCAGAATATCAAAGGGAATATGAAAATACATCAAGAATTTGGATTTTTTTGGTCAAGGCATGTCAAAAAACTGAAATAAATATGGAAGTTATTCTTCAAGTAGGAGTCCTCAATCCCTCTTTCAGAGCCAAATCGACCTGTTCTTCATGCTCCAAGCTTCTCCAAAATCTCTAATAGCCCGCAAAAGCCTTCCTCCCAGTATCTGAAGGCACACATTTCCACCAAAAAACGAAGAACTATAGGCTGCAATAAGGGCCGGGGTCCCACCATCTCGAGAGGGAGGCCCAGCCCGGGAGTGCGGATGGAGGCGAGGGAATCCCCAGGCATGAGAGATTATGCCGGTCTTTGTCACATGCGGATAGTAGAAGATGAACACCATGCTCTACAGGAATGCCCGGCATATGCACACATCCGAAGCGGGTCATGCCGATCTCGGATGCTCACGAGATAGCAATTCACCAACTCTTGGCCATGTGTAATGGTGGCACGTCTTAGTCCCTACATTCGCAGAAGTCTCCACCGTCGGGGAGTCCCTCACAAAGACAAGGAATTTGAGCGCCAAATAGGGGCCTCTCAACGCCTTACTACAAGGGTTTTCCTCCCACACGGGGTTTTTTCATCCCGGTAGTAGAGACACATTGTCTGGGGTTTTACGTGGTTTTATTTTGTGTTTGGAAACTTTCCGCTATATTGTAAAACCGTCTCATAGGCCAGTTGGTCTCCGTGGACGTTAAAATATACTTCCTTCCTTCCTTCCTTCCTTCCTTCCTTTCTGATCCAAAATCCCTTTTGAAAAAACTTCTTTTGGTTCAATTCTTGGCAAATCCGGTCTCCACTTTTTGTTTTTTAGCTTCGATTTATGGTTTCTTGGCACGGGGAGGGTTCGGGATGTCAAGGCCATCATTAGCCTGCCAAATTGGTCTAAAAATTCAGATCTTGGCTTGAACAAATTTTAGGGTAGGGTTCTTGAGAAAAAAGTTTGATATATCCCACAGGCCTGGCTCGATTTGAAATACTTTGATATATAAGGCTTGGCCCATGTGGATTAGTAAAATTATGTGTTGCCTCCGTGGGTTACGGCTCACAGCCACCCACATGCCCCAGGTACCACGTGGCAAAGGCATGATTGGAGGAAATTAGTGACTAACCCAAGGGGAGGTAGATTTTTATTTTTTAAATTTGCCACCATTCCCAAGAAATGGAATATGAGAGTCATAACAAGTTCTTTTTAAAAATTATTTTTTCCACGTGGAATCTTTTTTATGCTCTACATTTAGAAGAATCTTTTGCAAAAAAAGAGCATCTTAATTTTGGCTCAAAATGAGGCTAATTTTGGTGAGGTGGCAAGGTTATAGAGTGATGTGGCAAATGGATGATGACATGGCACAATGAGGTGATGATGTGGCAAACAAGGTGGTAAAATAACTTTTTCTAGTCAAAACGTTTTGTGATGTGGTGATGAGGTGGATGACATGTGTAAGGTGATGTTGATGTACTTGAGTGATGATGTGGATGACATTTGGCATTTTGAAGATGATGTGGATGATTTGGCATAATATTTGATGCTTCAAATGGCTCGAAACTAACTCAATCCAACGGGTTCGCCCAAAATTCCCTAAGCGAACTTCCGAATCCCCAGAAGGCGAACCCGCACCCGGCGTGCGGCGGGGCGTCGGCGGGACTGCGTGGCATCGGCCTCGGGTTAGCTCCAGCGAACCCAAACCCGGTTTGCCATCGTGTGTGGCGAGGGCCCTGTAGGGTTAAACCCAAAGGCGAACCCCGATGGCCGGACCCATTAACCGCGTGGCGAGTCGGTGTGACGAAGCGGGTGCCAATTTGGGTCGATACCGCCGCCCAATTTGAGAGGGATCCTAACCATAAAATTTCGCGTACACGACTTACGGACTTCTACCTCTTACGCATTTTATTACAGGAGTTTGGGCCTCAAATCCCGTTCTTTGTGTTCCCCTAGTTTGAAAAAACATGATATGAACCCTAATTTGCTGCGGCTTGCAAAAAGTCGCGTTTCTTCGGAAATGCATTTGGGTGGGTTGGATTTGACCACAAATCTTCATATTACACTGGCCCAATTTGAAAAAAAGAGGATAGAACTCCAATTTGGCGGCAACACCATTTGACAAAGATTGCGGCGATTCCAGCTTCGGTTTGTTCGAGCTTGACGGTCTTAACTACAAATTTTAGCTACGCTAGATCGTCCCTTTCAAGAATGAGCTCGCGGATCCTCATGCGAAGGGATCCCTTTGGAGATCAAGATGAAGGGTTTAATCCAGAGAACGAAACAGAATAGATCACTTACGAAAATTTGCAAAGAGGATCGATCCGCCTGAGAATTTTCGCGTGCGTATTTTGCATGGAATCAAGAGGAATCAAAGACCCACTCATGAAACGTCTAGAGTTAGTTCCTCCCTGGGATATGAATGAAAATTGGGGATCCGGCGGAAAATTGATGAAAATAGGCCTCCAATTTATTAAGCGGGTTCCTTAGACCTGTGCGGATCCTTATACCCGAGGAGGAACTCAGAGTTGGAGTATCCGGTCTGACCAGAATTGGAACCTTACGACCAAAGAACATGCTTTCAGCAATTAGGAGGTATGGTTGTTGTCAAAATTGATCCAAGCGAGGCGTCCCATTTGTGCAAATCAGAAAGATGCCTGTGTCAAAGGGGTTATGGCACACGATCCGCCATGCCATGTTGTCAGGATCCGGTCGACGGACCTCAGACATCTTCGCCTCCACTTTCCGGTGGAACTATTGTGAGCGGAATGCCTCCATCTGCGTCTGCATGCAAGCCACACATACGCCATGCACGCCACCACGGCGGCTGACCCGGGTTGGGTTAAGCCCAAGCGAACCGGTGGAATCTGCCGGAATCCCATCCACGTCGTCCGGTTAAGCGGAATCGAATCCCGGGTTCACGCCTCAGGCCGAATTTTTGGGGAGTGCACGGGTGAACCCGATTAGCTAGAACCGTTTGAGCCAATAAAGTGGGCTTATAATATTTGGCAATGCGTGCACATTAGGATTTTGTGCAACATCTTGGCAAATTTGCTTTTTCAAACTTGTTTAGAAAAATGTGCACTTTCTCTCTCTAGATTTGTCTTTAGAGAGAGAAAATGGTCTTAGACCTTAAAAATAGCCAAATTTGGTGGAGTTTTTTGCATTTTCACAAGAAAGTAGATGAATAATGGGTATGTGATGTGCTTTGACTAGAAAAAAGAAACTTTGCCAACCTTTGGCTCGGGGAAATGGTAATGGAATATGGAGATAGGAAGTATGAAGCATGAGAGGTGTTTCATGAAAGGGACCAAGATGGTATGAAAGAAGCCTTGAAAAATGGAATTCATGCCAAAATGACTTGGATCTAGCCACATACCAATGAATCTTGAGGGGTCTTCCAAACTTTATTAAGTGTCTTCAATTTAGGTTCAAATCTTCTTGCTTGAATCACAACTTCCTTGCCATACTTGTATGATGCCCAATCAATGTTCTCCCTTGGTTCTTCATCACAAATGTCTTCTAAGAGTCTTCAAAGGTAGATGTCTTCAATTCTATTGCTTGATTAGCTCATGCACACATGTGTCAAACCAAATGTTAGCCAAAGATGTAGTTCATGCAAATGGCTCTTCTATGCTGTCAAAATGTGGCAGGACCCCCTATCTCCACGCATTCTCCTCATGGAGAACATAGGATAAAGGGTGGAGATATAAGGGGGGAATGTTAATTGTACGGGAACCTATAGGACTTCTTAGTAATATTTTAGGGTTTGTACAACATCGACGACCGATGACGGATTGGCGTGGAAGTGCGACGGATAGGGAAGGTGCGCCCGACGGATTGGCGACTGGCGCTCGCTCTAAACATGTCAAGAGTTCATACATTCATGCAATAGGATATATCCTCTAGATTCGTAGATTCAAATCACGAAACTAGAGCGATCTGCATAGTTCTGGAAGAGACTTTACATTATGTTTGAGTCCAACAGGATTAGCAGATTGCAAGATAATCTTGCAGGATTACTTGTCTTGTTAATTCCAGTTACAAGAGAACGTCTAATTCCCAGCATTCAAACTTTTCTTCTTCTATATCCGTTTATGTGCAAGAAATGCTAAATTGGTCTGTAATAATATGAAGGGAAGGAAAAACATGATCTTGCTAAATTCTTTCACTGAAAATGATGATAAAAGATCAATATGAAGTTTATGCTTCTTTGGTTTCTGATTAGAAGCCATTGGAACGAAGTAGTGATGAACCCAAAACAGATGAAAGTGTTTCTATGTTTGCATCTGTCTTAAAGATATGTGGGAAAATGAAGTCATTAATTGAAGGGAAGAGAATACATGCAGTTATTATAGCCCTTGCTGAGTAGGGCAAGACTCCTCACTTAGGAAGGTTCCTTATAGATATGTATGGCAAGTGTGGAGCACTAGAAGATGCCAAAGCTGTGTTCGAAAATGTGCATCCCCAGGATGTTTTTGCTGCAGATTTTATAATAAAATCATATACTGAAAGTTGTCATTTTAACCAAGCTTTTCAGCTGTTACAATAAATGAACTTTGAAGTGAAAGAGGGTGAAAACGTCATGTTTTTAAATTTGATGCCTAAACAAAAAATTGTAACTTGGAACATCATCATTTGTATGTATTTTCAACATGAACATGTGAAAAAGCCTTTCATATATTCCTGAAAATGCTATATGAAGGAATAATACTTAATAAACTAACATTTATGACGATTCTTAAAACTGCTTCCAATTTGGGAGAAGGAAAGCTACTCCATGCATGCATATTGATTAGCACATCAGACCCAGATGTTGTTGTGATGACTGCTATTCTTAGTATGTATGGAAACTGTGGAGGAGTTTCTAATGCATGTGATATGTTCAAGACAATGTCCAGGCAAACTGTAGTAACTTGGAATGCCATGATTGCGACATATGTCAAATATGCGCACCTTGTCGAAGCCTTCCAATTGTTTGAAGAAATGAAGTTTCAACGTATGCAACCAACTGAAACCACCTTTATAACACTGCTTAATGCATATGAGGGATCAGTTGCACTTGCAGGGGAGAAGATGTTGCATGCTTGCATAGCCAATGTTCAATTTCATATAGATAGTACAATTGAAATAGCCCTTGCTAACATGTATGGGAAATGCAGTGAATTTGTACACAACACATGAACTCTTTGATGCAATTTCTAAAGAGAATGTGGTCCTCTAGAATATTTTGATGACAGCATATGTGCAACTTGAGGATAATAGAAAGGTGTTGCATTTGTTTCACCTAATGCAACAAGAAGGGATGCAGCTAGGCAAAGTAACCTTTATATCCATTATGAAGGCATGTTCATCGCTTGCAGTACATGTAAGGTTATACATGCTTGCATCCTTTCTAGAAGTCTGAGCATGATATAATGATGGAAGGTTCTCTTGTGAATATGTATGGAAAGTGTAGGAACTTGTGCGATGCATGTAGGGTTTTTGAAGTCATGCACATGCTAAATATTGTAACATGGAACTCGATGCTTGTAGCATATGCACAGCATGAATTCCACAAGGAGGTTCTTAACTTATTTGACAAATGCAACAGGTAAGGATTGTTCCGGACCAAACCACCTTGAGTACCATACTTGATGCCTTTGCCATTCCAAGTGCCCCCAATGAAGAGCGCCTGTTGCATTCATACATTATTGGGAAAGGCTTTCATTTGGATGTGGTTGTGGGGACTGCACTTGTCAACATGTATGGAAAATGTAGGTGTTTGGCTTGCGTGATATTCAACTCTATATGTACTAATGACGCAATATTATGGGCAGCAAACTTTTACAAAAGATATGCGAGGAGAACATCGCGTGTAGTAGGGAGACCCTCCTGCTTTCTTCTTAACATTATCTTCTTTCTTATTTTGATTAGATTATTCATTGTTCCTTCCCTTAGTTGAAGGTTTCTGCATGCCAGCACAGTTATTCTTATGTGCAGAACATGTTCTTATGTGCATGAATTATGCTGCATTCTGCATCATGGGCTATTGTGTCTGCACAACAAAACGGGCTGCAGAAACCTTGAATCTCTTACGGCACTCATCCTATTACCTATCTGCAGGAATATAATCACAAGTCTGCGTTCTATTTGGGTTAAGATAGTCCCATTTGATAACAACATTTGCTTTCAAAAGGCAAGAAATTTAAGCACTTTGAAGGTTTATATAAAAAATCTTCACTAACTTGGATTTTAACAGCTTGTTGCAGCAGCTATTGCAATAGCTGTGGTAGTTCATGCAATAGTACACTTGCTGTGATCTTCCAAGAATTGTTGGAGCATTACCAGAGGAGTTTAATGAAATTGGCTATAATTAGCATTACAAGCAGCCATCGTATTCGAATTTAGTAAAATCCACAGTGGGAATTACTGGAATTTTGATGGTCATACCCATGTTCATAGCATATGCATATGCTCTTCTTCGCTTTAGCATGAAGCACGGTGGATTACCATGGCCCCTAGTGAAATTAACAGGCTACGATGCTTTCTGGTACTCGCACCATTTATTTGCTCTATTTATATGCTCCTGTCATCCATTCCTATTTCATATTTTTGACCTCCAAATGGCATGAATAGATGGTAGTGTTCCTTCCTTCCTTCTTTCTATCTATTTATCAAGATACACGCCATATATAACACACATTGTTTCAGACATGGATGTACCTAGCTGTCACCATTTTGCTTTACATTGGAGAGTGCTTGTTGCAGACCCTTTGATCTAGTTATTACAATGTCAAAATAGTCAAGGTCAGCTTTTCTAACCAACTTGCAGTTCATTGTCTTTCTGTTTGTTCTGAAGATGTACATATACTTGAACTGTGCAATTGTCTCACCATTACGATGGTAAACACTCTCATTAAGTTTATAATCAACATAAACACGTAATTCTCACTTTTTGAATATGATCTAGACATCCATTCTCAATCACATTGGCAGTAATTTCGGAGAAATACTATAGGACTACATGAGTCTAAAAAAATTCTTCTCTGTACATGATGTTGGATATAGTTGTAGATGGATCATTAACTTAAAATGATAAGGTTTTGGTTGCAGTTCTAGGGTGTTTTTTTATTGGTGGTGTACAATTCAGCATGTCGCGACATAGGGTGATTAACGGGTGCTGACCGTCCTTCATCGTGACGTTTTCGCGCCCGTCACTGTTTTTCCCAGGCCCGCCAAAATTTTCCAACCTCCGGAACGCTCGATCCGTAACCAATTCAGGAAGATCGGCCGATTTGTTGTCCATGTCGTGATCCCGGTATGTAGGCTGCTTGGATGGTGTTTGGAATTTGAATTGGCGGGCAAATTTCCAAAGAATGTTTTTTGTTTGGGAAAATGCACCGTTTTTTTTTTCGAGATTCTTCCAATGCAGCTAATTGGCCGATCTCTTTGTTTGGCCATTGCAAGGAATGGAGTACCGCTTTGATCCAAACAATCTATTCTCCGGTTGCATAATCTTCAAGAGCAGTCCCACCAATTCAAGGAGCTATGTGGTCGTCCTGGCTTCCAAGATTGCTTCAACCTATACAACAATCTTTTGTCTATGGGTTGCGACTCCATATACTCAGCCTATACAACAATCTTTTTGTCTATGAATGCCTCTTCAAATCAGCTCTTCAATGCCATGGGAATTTTATTTTGGTTCTTGAATTTGTTTTCCTAATTTGCGGAAGAAGTGGAGGATACAAACGTTCCTACATATGATGATACTTGTTTGATTATGTACATGACATCCAAAATCAAAGACATGCGGGACTCGGTGGAAGCGGTACATTCTTTCATGTCGCGGTTTTTTAAGCGGTCCTTTTTATGTAGTGCTTAATTTATTTCATATGTAGTGCTTTATTTTGAGTATTGTTTACTATTTGCAGAATATGAAACACAGATTGAAGCAAAGTACATTCTTTCATGTGCAGTTTTTAAGCAATCTGCTTTATGTAGTGCTTAATTTATTTCATATATGTAGTGTTTCATTCTCCATGATTGTTTACTATTTTTGAGGAATATGAAACACGATAGAAGATAGTTTGTTACTCTACAGGAAAATCAGTGCAGAAAAGAGAAGGCAGCAGAGAGCAAGAAAGAGAGCAAGGGAAGCCGAATTGAAGGAAGGAAGGAAGGAAGGAAGGAAGGTATTTTTATCGTCACACGGAGACCAATCGGGTCTATGGGACCCAATACAAAAACGCAAGAAAGCGGATTACTTGGATTAAAACCCCCGCCCAAGGGTTTTCAAGGGAAAAACCGCGGGCAAAAATCACCACGACAAACCGCCCTAACATATAAAATGCAAAAACACCCAAATATATACAAATATGCACCAAGACCAGAGTGCCTAATCAGCCACCTGGGGCAAAGGTGACCGACCCGCAGGTCCGGGCAAGAGACTCTTAAATGTAACGAAGTCCGGCCGTAAAAGGGCATCGACGGTGTTCATCAGCAAATGTGTAAGGGGGCAAGTCGTTTGCATTGTGGGAGCCGTGATTCGACTCCCCATCCACGATCAACGCTGGGCAACTCCTGGGAAAGTGTGGAGATGAAGATGGTGGGCACCCGAGACGGGAACGCAGTGTAGAGCTGGGGCCCCGCTAACACGGGGTTGATGTGCTCCTTGTAATGGGCCATTTTGACCCTCGCTCCTGAGCCGGGTCCCAGAGCTTGCCAAGGAAAACAAGCGCCTAAGTACTCCCCGCTAGTCGCCACGATCGTCACCGCGGTCCACCAGACGCGATCCGCGCTCCCCGCGACGCTCCATCCGGGCGGTAACCATCATCTCTTACCCTCCAAAAAAATCCTAAGTCAGCCAAGGACCCATTGCCACAAGTAAGCCCAAAAGGGAGCCGGCATCACCCATAGTAACCCACTTTCTCTCGAAAAATAGACGATGTGTCTATCCGTATCGCTGCCCGCAGACGCAGAATCCGGGGCTTCCCCGCAGCAAAGTATCCGATGGGGACCGGTTGTTTCACCCCAAAGTGCCCGATGCTAAAATGCCTTACGCACCGCCCAAGTCATTCCAGTGTCGCCCGAGAGACGACCGGCCCCAAACCTCGACCGCTCATGTATTTAAGGACAGCTCGGTCTGCCCGATTGATGCGGGATGTGATGGCCCCAATCATAGAGCTTCCGCCTCGGTGACTGTTGTTCTGCATGGCATAAAAGCTTTCCAAATGCTATCACCCAAGAAGCCGATAGAGGCCTCCCAGCAGAGAAACAGGAGGGGAACTCCACCCCTAGGTACTTGTAGGTGGGCGTGACGCCCTCCACGTGCCGCCCCCGAGATATGTGAGTGCAGGAGGCATGGGGTGACGTGAAGAGGATATGAGAACCACCCTGGTCTTGGCCAGATTCACGCGCATGTCTGTAGCCTGACAAAATGTGTCTAGGGCATCCAGGTGAGACTGCATAGCTTCTGGGGTGTGGGGCAGCAGGCCAACATCGTCCGCATAGATGAGGACAAAGAATTTGAAGAGAATGTTTTCAGTAAGAGAAGAAAACAACAACTGTCGTGGTTGATTGCAGACCATGCTAATGAGGTATGTCATAAAGTTTCAAAGAATGAGAGGAAAGAAGTTCTTCAAGGTGCTGCTAAGTTGCTGCCAGAATTTGAAATGTTAAAATTGAAAGAAGTAGACACAATGAGAAAGATAGTTAACAACCTCAAGAATTCTCTTGCAAACCATAAGCATGCCAGATCTACCGATGTACTTACAAAGAAGGACCCGAGCCATGGTATATGTCGTTGTCCCGTGCACTAATTGTTTGGGAACTTCCAAGTGCCTAAACTTGAATAGAAGATATGTGACAACAAAGAAGTAAGAGGAGAAAACAAAGAAATTGGTGATGGCCCATGGTCAATGTTCAAAAAAAACCAGATCCCATAAACTAAGCGTAAAAAAGGCAAAAATTAGTAATTGATTTTTGACTCATCGGTTTCGAAAGTGTCACCATGCAAGAAACATGTTATTAAGATTAGGCTTGGCAAAGGAAAGAAGATAATGCACTTCTTGGAAGAAACCCAGGTTGGTTTTTTTCTTTAAGTTTATAATTCATTTGTTTACAATACTAATGTGCTTGTTACTTTTAATGCAAAGTTTCTTTTATGCTAGTTTTCAAAGAATATCCAAAAATCAAGTTTCATTCTCGCTTTTTCGCAATCAAAACCTCCATTTGTTCGAAAAAGTAAAAGGACAAGGGAGACTTGTTGTTGTGTGTATCATATGAGACTAGATTACGCTAGACAAGCACTAAAACAAGATTAGGTTGGATACAAAGATTCATGGTGCCGATTGTAGTTGTACTTGTTCTGTTTGTGGTGCCGAGCAAAGTGTGAAGTTAATACTAAGACCTACAAATCTTCAAGTGATTTGTGGAGGTCAATTGTATGTTCCAAGGACATTGCGATGAGTGGTATACTCATAATTGCATGTTGTTTGAAATGCACGCTTGCTTGGCCCATCTAAGTTACCTATGTGTCCAAAAGAATTAAGCAAGGTCAGCAGGCATTTAGTAGATTGGAAAACTTTTGATAGGGTGGGTGATGTACATTTCCTTTCTGATTTTGTGATTTATTAAACTAATCATTGCTTTGCTTTTTAGGTTTATGAATCAAAAAAAAGAACCCGATGGCAAAGGTGGGACAAAGGTGGTTCCAAAGCCCTGCTAGAAGCCGGTATACAAGATCGAATTCAACAAACAGATGTGATGTCATATGCTAAAAATATTTTAACTCAATTCATTCCCCATAATTATGAGGTTAGATGGCGTGCAAAACAATTCGGAGATTGTTTAGGCACTTTCCCGAAAACACAAGGGTATCTGCCATTGATTTCACAAAAACTATACCTTTAAGATACAACAAGAAATCCAAAGCTTACATTGGAGAATGACCAATGCACAATACTTGTGCACATCACTTATAGGCATGCAACCGCCAAAAGAGGTGGAGGATAATTCATTATACAAAGGTGATAGGAATATCATCAAGGAGACACACTTTTACATTTCGGATGATAGGGAGCATGACACCTTGTTTGTCCAAAGACTATCTTAACAAGCATGTTGATTACTTGGCCAACAAGGAAGTCAAATACAACAACCATATAATGGGTCGATGGTCGCTCATCTCACCAAAGGTGCAAGAAATTTCTATTTTCTTGGTAGATTTTATAAGGTATCGCATTCCAATTCAATCGGAACTACTTCAGATCAAATCATGGAAAAGGTAAATTCCAATGTCTCATTAAGGCCGAATCAAGAAAACATTAAAGATAGTTGTTTGTTACCTTGCGTGGGAGCATGATGGGGCAATGTTCTAAAGAGAGCACTCACCCATGAAATGTTGAAAAAAATTCCAAGCCTTTAAGAAATGCCCGAGAGGTTGTTCAATTCTCGCACGGGAGCACTTCAAAGATTCCGACAAACATAGGTAACGTGATATGTTAATGAAGACCGCTTACCAAGTTGTCGCCGTCTTCCAGTTGTGCCGATCTTCGCCGCCGTACCAGTCTTTCCGCCGTGGTAAACATTACTAACCGTAACAAACTATTAATTGTTTTAGGTACTTTTGGGAGATAAAGATTGATGAAGTAAGCGTGAGTTGAGCAGTTTGACCGGGGTACTTTATCGTGTCTAGTAAATTCCATAGCATCGTGCCAAGAAACTCCAAGGATGCTACCAAGTTGCACATATGAATTACCGCTTTTTGTCATGATTGTTGGTTGGGCCAGTACACTAAGTGCATAAACAAAGATAGAATAGGTACCGACTTTTTCTAATTAAGACCGTGATTCAAGATGATACCGCACTTGTGGATGGGCCGCCTATGAGGGGGATGCCGAAAGTGGAAATCGACATATTGATGTAGGGGAGAACTTTGCTGGTTGCCTGCCAGAGCAACAAAGAGAAGGTTGACTTCTACATCTTAAAGTGCACTATACCCAAGCATGTTGTAGAGAAGGCCCACAAAGACCCATGGGGCCAAAATTTGGGAGGAGGGAAGTCGCTGTGACAAAAAAGTTTTATAAACCGTAGGAGACAGCCAAATATGAGTCTTGAATATGAGCCAGATCGGCAGTGGTTTATAGAAGCCAATTCGTTGTGTCATGCAATTTGAAAATGAAAGATGGGGATGTAATATGTTTGAATTGAAGCCGATGTCCATGAAAACATACTTGAAAGTTTGCGTGACTTGCTCACATATATTACACAATGTGATGTTGCTAGCGTTAAAGAATACAATACAACGTTTAAAACAAATGTAAAGTCAACAGACAAGTCAGGCCAGAAAGTCAACGACAAGTCAGCAGAGAAGGTGGCACGCAAATCAAGAGCCAAGTCACAGGCAAGGTGGCAGCCAAGTCAATCGTACTCGTCACAGTGTAAGTCAACGTGACAAGTCACCAGACAAAGTGGCAGTAAAATCAAGAGCAAGTCACAGTAAGGTGGCGTACAAGTCATCACCCGCTAAGTCAGACATTGCCGCCGACAAGAATAGAATCAAGGTGGCAGGCAAATCAGTAGCCAAGTCAATAGCCAAGTCATCAGGCAATATGGCCAAGTCAGTAGCCAAGTCAACAGCCAAGTCATCAGGCAATATGGCCAAGTCAGTAGCCAAGTCATCCAAGTCTAAAATTACCAAAAGATTAGATAAGTGACCAACTCAATTAACAATAAAACCATACAATTGACAATTTCATTGACAATTTAAACTTGTAAATGCCAAGAACAAAATAAAACCATTGGTTAATGCAAATGGGTTCAAACCATTGGTTAATGTAAATGGGTTCAAACCATCTTATATTATAATGTTATTGTGTAAGTGTTGGACCCACCCCAATTGGACGGCCCAGATTTGATCAATGCCAATGGCGGAGATGATGCCACGCCGCCTCTTTAGATGGTTTTTTTTTTTTTTTGCCTAGGGTTCGCTGGCGCGCAACTTGTTTTTCTTTGCCTAGGGTTCGCTGGCGTCTATGGCAATCGCTGGCCTCCTTCCATGCCTTACACGATGAAGATGAAGATTTATTATGGTTATTTGCAATAGACACCGCTATCATATTAGGTTCTTGCAAAGGGATGCTTCGAGCTTTGATTGCAAGGTATGCTTTGGTTACAAGGACGAACAATCGATATCAATTTGCGCTTGTCGCAAAACAAAAGCCATTGGGCAGCAAAGATCATTAGGCAAAGAAGATCGGCTATGACTGGATAGCCTTGCCGCATAGGGTTCTTCATACCCTCAACCCCGGCGGCAATGCGGCCTCTTTACATGACGGAAAGTCGGGAACGCCGCTTAACTTCTTGGCGGAAGTTGATTTAGAGGTAAGTGTTTGCTACAATATCTCTTGTCAATTCAAAGAAGGCCTTAATGTCGGGCCTGGTTACGCTAGCCTTATAGATCGCTGAACAAGCTAGCCATGAATTTGCATTTCCCTTGGCTTCGTGTGGGCATTTTCCTCCCAAGAAGCCTATCGCGTAATTCCGATGGTGTTGTTACCTTAGTTCGTGCAGGCGCATGCAAAGAGCATAATGGTTATCTTAGTTCTTTGTGGGCATATGAGTTAATCGGTTCTTAGTATCTCTTGGTGAGGTTATGAAGACAAAGCCATAGGAAGATTTTGTTCTTCTCAAGTAACATAATGCACAATAATTGTGTTCTTTCTATTTACGCAAATTTAACAAGACATTAGCTTTCTTGGTGGACTATTTACGAGCAACAACCGCATTAAGCATGATATCTCTCCTTTCCTATGTCATGCTTGAATGCACAATGTAACAAACAAAAGCAGGCGTATCAATGTACCTTCGGTTGCTCTTTTTTCTAAAATCCCGGCATTATGTGGACCCCAACAAATGGTTGGTCATTTCTCCGAGAACAGAAGCAAAAATTGTTCTTGCAAAGGTCGTTTGTAAAGAGAAGACAGATGTACGGATGCAAGTGAGTAGTCTTATGTTCTTTTGTCATTTTGCCTTCCATCCATATACTTTATTCCCAGTTGGTAAATCTTTCCAGCCATGTCAAATATTGGCGTGTCCAATCACGCCGCATCTCTGCTAGATATTGTCTGGTGGTCAACACGGACCATCACTAGCTTCATCTATGTAGATTCGGGTTTTAATTCGTAGGAATCTTGCTTTGGATCGAAGTCGATCATGAACAAGCATCGCTTGATAAGGAAGCTTGCTTGCATCTTCAACTTCGCCACATGGATAAATGGTACTTTGTTCCTCATACCAAAATAAAGCTTCCAATATTAGTTTAACCAATTTACATTGTGTCGCTAGCATAAAAGTTTGCTTTCTTACGAAAATAAAGTTGCAAAATTCTATGTTTTGTCTCATGTGCATTCCTTTCACCAGGTCTTGAAGACGACTTTTAAGACCTTATGAAGCATAGTTGCAGACCTAAGCACTAAAAAGTCACGGTTCTTTGGTTCTTTGAGAAGATGGAATAGCTCCTTTTGCAAGCTACAAACATCATATCAAGGTTTGATCCACTAAGTCCTGGGAAATGGCAACATATGCATTAGTAAATTTCGATGGGATACAGACGTCTGGTTTGGAAGATTAGTTTTTATTGCTGAATTGTCATATTCAAAATAAAGCTACAAAGCTTAAATGAAAAGTTGTTCTTTTGGGCTCTATATCAAGTATAAAAATGTTTGAGTGTTTGTTTTATCTACCTTCAAATTTAGAATTTTGTTCAACAGCTTGCACGTTGTGGCACCCAAGAACTTTTAGACCTACTTCAACATCTTGAGTTTTAAATTCTTATTTGGTTCCACTTGAATCCCAATCTTCTTGGTCTACTTCCAACATTTGCAACATATATAATAATAGCAAAAGGCATGCCCTATTAGCAGCTTCTAATTCAATGTGATTTGATTCTTAAATTCTTATTTGGTTTCATTTGAATTCCAATCTTCTTGGCACTCTAGAAAGCGAAAAAAAAAACAACCTACTCTCAATTTCACGTAGGAACATGGATATCTTAAAGAGATCTTAAATACATAGTTATGAATAAACCAGATATGTCTATAAAGACTTCCTGGCATATCGATAAACATATGAAGCATAAACATAAACAATTGTAAGCTATGTACATTTGATATAGTCTCACATTCGCCAACTTAAAGTCATGGGATTATGGGCATGGGGTTATGGGATGATGACCTTTTAGAAGTATGGGGATAATATCTAGAGTGTCATGATGTAGTCTCAC
The DNA here is from genome assembly GCA_021234155.1 of Isoetes taiwanensis. Lineage (NCBI taxonomy): Eukaryota > Viridiplantae > Streptophyta > Lycopodiopsida > Isoetales > Isoetaceae > Isoetes > Isoetes taiwanensis. Next base: position 188,824 of record JAJEKV010000360.1, on the reverse strand, counting down.
ATTTGGGATGATGACCTTTTAGAAGCATAGGATAATATCTACAGTGTCTTGACGTAGTCTCACATTTAGCAACTTTTAATTCAACGACAGTACACATGACATTTGTCAAGTTCCAAATGTTAGCCCAGCAACGCTGGGCACTATTACTAGTTGGTTAATAAAACCATTGGTTAATGCAAATGGTTAATGCAAATGAGTTAATATCATTGGTTAATATCATTGGTTAATCAAAATAAAACCATTGGTTAATATCATTGGTTAATCAAAATAAAACCATTGGTTAATGCAAATGGGTTTGGTTAATGCAAATGGGTTTGGTTAATTCTATGCTTATCTAAATCTAATGGTCATCTAAGTCTATGATTATCCACTTCAAGCAACCATTAATTAATTTTAATGGTTAAACTTAATGGTTAAAATTCAATGGTATCAGAATCGATCCAATGGTCTTAAATTTAATTTTCAGCCTAATCATCTCACATAACATCAACAAGGTGGATATATAAATATATTGATTCAGTAACCCGTATACAAAATTGAACCAAGTACAAAATTGGAGGATGCTTAGCAGACAAAATTGCATCCCACCTTCAATAACTTAAATCACTTCATAGGTATGATAGCATATTAGAAGATTAGAAGTTCCCACAGTCAGAAGATACAACTTAATTTTTTTCTTTTTTAAACCTTTGCAGCATATATGACTCTGCAAGAGTCAGTCCATTTTCCTCCTCGTTGTCTGGAGAAGAAATAACATCTTCCTTTTGGACAATGTCGTTGCCTTTAACTGATATAAAAAAGGAAAAATAATAGGACGATATTGAAATCAGCAACCACACATTCTCTCACTTACCAATGTTCAACATTTCAGCACCAGCATCATGAACATCAGCTCCATCATGAACATCAGCAACATGAACATCAGCACCAGGCAAATCCTTCATCAGGTTTCTTGGCATAATTGTTGGCTCCCCCAACTCCTTAAGCTCTGCTGCTACTGAAACAACTTTAAAGAGAAAGATTTAAAGTCAGCAGCCTAACTATCTAAGTAATGAAGGTCAAACATATAATACCTTTGGATTTGCTACTGAGTGGACTGCCAAAAGCTTCTTCACCTTCATCAGCACATAGTCCATCCATTAAGAATTGCATGTTGATGTCTTTCACAGCTGAAGAAGAACAAACAAGATCAACATAATATGAGACAAGAATAGCATCACAATATGAAAACACTCACCTTTATTTACTAGATGTTTGGGAGACTTTGGGCTCTACTTAGCTTCATCTCATCGTCAAAGTCGGTTAGAATCCAAAGACTCAATAAGCACAAAGTCAATAAGCACAAACTTACTCTCAAGTATTTTCTTTCTTGCACTCCTCGTCATGCGTTTTCTTCATTGTCCTCTCGGGCACAATCATGTCATGTCCAGAGTCACGCCTTCTTCATCAATTACAAATTTTCTTTTTTGGATCTTACCACTCTTGGGTTCATCAGTTTCTGTTTCTTCCCCAGACTCTTGCTCATCATGGCTAGCATCATCCTCATGAGCACTTGTCTGATCACTCATAAGCCCAAGCTCAACCAAACGTGCATAAGGCACTGATTCATCACAATCTGCACCTAAACACTGCATGCTATCCAGCACAGACGAAAAGCAAGCTAAGTGGTAATTATGGCTGCACTTCAGCTGAACATGCATGGTGTATTCATCACTAAAATCAAGGCCACACAAGACACAAGCTTCAGAAGTAGAAGATAGAGGAAAGTTATAAATACCCATGTTGATGTTGATGGCCTGAAATTTCTTATTATTCTGTAGCACAGAAATTTGAGTTGCTTTTGAATGCCACTTTTCAATACTTACATCAAATGCTGCTATATCTCGTTTCAGTATTGAAACCTCATCAACCAAAGAGTTGTACTTGCCCTTATCCATGCTCAACAGAGTCTCATTGGAGAAGACCCTTTAACAAGTCCTCCTCCGTTTCAAATGTGCGGTACCGTCTTCCGATATTCGTCATCATCCGCAAAATCTCGCTTCAAGTCACATCTCGAATTTGTATTTCTCTCAACAATGACCGCTAACTGTTTGCACACAACTTCAGAAGCAGCCAGGCTGCCTTCCATCCTCAACACCTCTTCTTCAACTTTGATTAGCCTGTTCACAGCCTCACCCTTCATTTCCCTGAGCTTTCTTACCCCGCCCATCACAATCAATGTTCTTCTCAAAAAGTATTGACCGGGGATTTTCCTTGACCTTTTCTTCACGGAATCCTTGTGCGAGTCCCAGACAAAAAGAAGCCCAGTTCACTAAAAACTCCTTTGGGTTTGAAAGAGCCTTGTTGGTGTGTTTGCCATGCTTGGCGCTTACAAATTGAGTTCGAACTTCGTGATTAACCGGCTTCTTCTCGTATACCTTGTTAATCAAATCACATCCAATTCAGCCACGAAACTCGGCCGACGCCCTTGATCTTCATTTTCCCACATTCAAGGGGACACTTCCAAACTCAGAACCATTCATTTTCCAAACATCTTCCGGCTTCAACCGCTTGGGCTTTTCCCACCGGCGCGGACCCGCGACAAGCGAATTCACGCTCTGCCCTAGCAACCGGGAAACCGCAAATAAAATGGAAAAGCTTTAAATTCAATCTCTGTAATAAATCAGAGCGAAAAACCTCAACATTGTTACCTGTTTCGAAGCTGGCTCCATCACTTGAATTAGACGGAACGAAAAAGAGCTTGAAGAGCGAAAAAGAGCTTCAAAGGGCGCACTGTTCCGGCAGAGCCAAAGAGCTTGAAGTTTCGAAAAATTTGGGAAGCTTGGGAGGAATCGGACCCCAAATCATTTGGCGCGCATTCCGGAGCTCGTAAGCCGCCTTCATCATGACCGTCGCCAGACTTCATTACGCCCGTCGCCAGACTTCATTACACCCGTACGGCCTGTCTCGCGAAAAAAAGCAGCGCTCAGATAAGGTGCTTACGACGTGCTGAGATTTCGCTTTTTTGTACACCACCAATAAAAAATGACCCTCTAATGGTGAGATGATTGTTTGATTTTTAGGGCACCAATAAAGGGAAGCAGAGAAAGCTATTACTTGAAAATTGTAGTTGAAGACGTACGTTGAAGGTCTTGGATTTCTTCTTTTTTCATGAATGATGTTAGTTTGATGGAGCCATGGCTCATGGTTGGCATTGTAAAGATTGTCTATGCTTTGGCTCGTAGAATTTGTAATAAGTATAAATGTTTCAGTTATAGATAATACTTGTTTGAATCCTAAGTATTGGTGTATGATTTTGTAGGTAACATCTTTTGCACAAGCTTCTAAGATATGGAATGCGGAGTGCATGAATAGGAATGGGAAGTGCTTTAGAGACACTTTGTGGACACGCTTATGGTGCACACCAATCAGTGATGATTTTAGTGGCGAATATTCGCCAAAAAGCGAATTTTTAGGGATTTTTGAAAATTGCATACGAATGTTGAGTAGTGTACGTGGCCCATTTATTTTTGGCATATTCGCCCCGAGTTGATAGGAGGCCATCCCGCCAAGAACGTATTCGCCCTGTAATCTATCTCAGATTGGAGTGGATTCGCCTCCATTCTACACCTTCTTGGCCCGGAGGTATGGTATTCGCCCAGATCAATCCAGGCACACGGATTTTAGAGCATCGAAAAAAAATATCTGTAGTTTTCTTGAGGATTTAAGATCTTTTCTTTTCTGCATTTTCAGCAATTTCATGTTTTCGAGTGGAAAATGAACTAGAAATACTCGATTTTCTTTGGCTTCCATTTATATTGATGGCTTTCATTTCGTTTCCTGATCAAGTTCTGGTTTCCAAAGGTATTTTAGTTCTCGCGCATCGTTTCTTATCGATGATTTCATGGCATGGACTATTAGCATAATCTTCGCAAACTCGGAATCGGTTTGGAAGAACTAACACCATCACTATTCTAGGTTACGCTTTTCCACGTTTTTCTTTCTCCAATGCTTGTTGATGTACCATCGTGGGTAGAAAATTCATTTCAGTAACTAACGGTTGACCGCCAGCTTCTATCGGTGAAAACCTCGGATCGACCGGAGCAGCCAGGAAGAACCACCGGGTCATAATATATGAATGTAAGTTGTGGATGTGGCTTTCAAATAGGATAAAATGTGTGACCTAAGAACCAATTACCGTAAAAAAGTGTTTTGGACCCGAGGCATCAACCACCGGAAAAGCATTATGCTTGTTGTTTCTTAGAATTTGCATCGGAGAAGAAAGCCTTTCAACCTGGGGAGACCGCCACCAAAGGAGCATTCCAATAAGACGGCCATATGTTGCTCCATTTAGGATCACAAGGTATATGAAAAGTCCGATGGAACCGCAATTCCATATGTTATTAGAGTCAATACATATGATACGCAGAAAAAGATAAGTATGGACGAATAGTGATATTCATGGGGAGTCCCAAAGGCACAGGTTCCTTATAGCATCATCATTTGTAGTAAAAAATAGAGTCTGCAAGATCATTGTAATGTCCAAATGGGACAATTAAAATTCGAAGTTTCGAGATCTTCCATAGCTTGGGCATTCCCGCAAGAGTTTAGATGTCTCGTGGCAAGGCCTCACAGGCCCCCAAGCCACGGTGAAAAATGCTCTCCATAGAAGTGAGTCAGCGCACACCGAAACCACCCGAGCAGGGATAGATTAGGTTACATGTTGTCATCTTACTAGCATATAGAATTAACACCGATAAGTGCATTACCGGAAAAAACCTCTTCTAAAGCAAAGAGTACACCACCCACGAGGAGCCTTGAATGCTTGCAAAGAAAACTCTTGCAACTTCTGCGCCAAGATGTTACCAAGTCACGGCGATCCTTATCATTTCTCACAAATCTCAACCACCAAGTACTCAAATGGCCAAGGGGGCTGCAATGCAACCCAATGTGGACCATTAGACCCGTGTGCAAAGCTAAAATGAGTTGTAACATTTGATAGAGTTAGATCTTGTACAAATGATTGCCAAGTTAGTCTTTATAGGTTAATAATTGGTCATTTAATATTCTTGCATGTTTTATATGGGTGGGCTAGGGATGCAAAATGTAGCCTGTTCAAGATTGTTCCAATTTCTCACATAATTTCATAAAGAAACAGGTGCATACTCTCTCTATGAAGTTCTCTATTTACAATATGCTTTTCAGGTTTGAAGACAAGTGAATAAATTCGGTTGTTGGGCAACCGATGCGATGATACCTCTTGGTTCTTCTACTTCCCAAAATTGCATATTTGGAGCAAGAGACTAGGCATGTGTTACAGGCGATATTGACCGATTATTTGGGCTTGATTATGATTTGTCTCCCATGATTAGGATGGCCATTTCATTGTGTGCTTCTGATCTCTTACGGTTTCAAGGATGGCTATCAAGGAAGGCAAATTCATGGTGTATTCCTTTTCTTTACTGCTTTCAAACACTATATTGTGAAGTCCATCTTAGGGCAACCTTTCAGAGAATTCGATATGTCCATTTCCTTGTCCCCTAATGCTCCACCTTCGCTTAAGAATTTGTCTCTTGAACTTTAGATTCCGAGAATCGCCTGTGGTCCGTTACGAATGGGAAAATGGGATCTATCCGCATGTATGTTTTTGCTATGGTTGTATAGAGGTCGAGAATGAATGCCCATTTTTTGGATACTTGCTTATGATCATTTGTGCATTTACACTGTATTGTTAGACTAGTAAACGATGTAGAAACAAAAAAGGAGTTTTCTCGATATATTTCCTTGTGGTTTCTATCTCGGTTGGTTTAGCTAGCAACATTTAAGCACCTCGATATTATTTTCTGATTTTTTTTTCTTGCTTCCACGCGGTAATGATATAATCTGTTCATGATGCAGGTATGTAATGGACAAAGGAATTCTAAAGCGAGACATACTGAGCATTCTTTGGTGGAATCCAAAGAGTATCAAGTAGCAGTGATAGAGACGATGAAGCACCATCTCATCATGTAGGTGGAGATGACACATCTCATCACGCAGGCCCTCCTTCTTGCTCAAATGCAAATCATGTTCCAGTTCTTTTGGATGTATCCTCTGGGGCAAGTGACAGTCAGGTGAATGCAGCCACAAAGAAGGGGAGGAAGAGGAAGCGCCAAGATGGCACCCAAGAGGATGTGACAGTGAAAAAAGGGAAGAAGAGAAAAGGATTTGAATGGGATGAGGGAAGAACGTTCCAATTAGATTGGGTTAAAAGGTTTCCTTTTATAGAGCCCGTGTATCCACAAAATGGTGAGATGCCTAAAGTTGCTCGTTGCACAGTTTGTTCTTGGAAACGTGGAGCCGATTGCACATTGCAGTTGAAGCTAGACACAATTGAAAAGCACACTGGGAAGGTGTATGAGAAAAAAATTGTTGATGGCAAGGAGGAACGCGTAACAAGATGGAAAACAGCAGAAGAGTGCTTTCACCTTAAGAATGTGGAATTGTATGAAAAGAATGTTCTATATAAGGAGCAATCTGCAGGTCCAACAATTGTAAGCGTTGTTCAACAATTAGGTGGACAAAAGTTTGAAATTGAAGTTGGTTCAATTGCAATCCGTGGTTTGACATTCTCAAACGTGGAAGACCCATGGTGGACTACCCAAAATCAAAGGATCTCTTGTCACTTCAAGGTAATCCAAATTTTCCTCAATCTCATTGGTCTAGGAGTAGTGGTCGAATTTGCCAAAGTGTTGGATCAAGTGATTAAAGATGATTTATGTGAAGCTATAAGTGATTGTGATTATTTTGCAATATCGTTGGATGAAGCTAGTGCTAATGATCACACAAAGATGGGTTTGTATGACCATTTATTATGTGAAAGGACATGTGAGGCAAGCGGACTTTGTTAGTCTCACAAGATTAGAATCTGAGGCAACTGCTGAAATCTTGTTTGAAGTTGTTAAAGAGAACTTGTTTTCTTTATTGGGATTGTCTCTGATGATGATGTTGCAAGAAAGCTTGTCTCAGATTGGGGTAGATGGAGCATCAGTCATGCAAGGGAGCCGCAATGGATTATCGTAAAGATTCAATTGGCTCTTGCTCCATATATGCTGGCAATCCATTGCATGGCGCATAGATTGAACCTTGCCTTTCATGTTGTCAACGATTACGATTGTGTGGCAAAGGTGGAAGACCTTGTAAAGACGACGAATGAGTTCTTCTGTCGTAGTAACAAAAGGTAAAGTCACAAGCATTCTTGATGACATCATAATAATCTTCTTATATGGTTAATGGTGTGCTTTAGATGCAATCAATTTAAAAAGATGGCCAAGGGGCTCACAAAAGGAAACAAGATGTTAAAGAACGTGGAGACAAGATGGATCTCATTATATTCCCCAGCTAAGCGTTTGTTTGAGGAGTATCCATCATTGGTTGCGCTTATGGACCAATTAGCATCCAAGAAATCCAGCGAAGCAGATAAGCCAATTGAAATGCTTGCTCGTTTAACAAATATGGAGACATTGCTAACTTTAGCAGGTGCTTTTGAATTTCTAAATTAATTCTTGTGTTTTCTTTGCATATAAGTGAATATTTAGTGAATTGCAAATCTGATTTTCTGATTTTTATTGTATTTTCTTTGCATATAAGTGAATATTCAGTGAATTGCCAATCTGATTTTCTGATTATAAAAATCAGAAATATGATTTTATGAGTTTGAGCAGAAATATTTACGATTTTCTGATTTTGGGCATTTATTTTGGTAAATGTAATGAACTTCTTTCTGTTTAAATGTTGGACAGGCATTCTTCCCATGCTTGCTGAAATGAACAAGCTCGTTAAATTTGCCCAAGAAAGGACATTGTATACTGAGGGAATACGCAAGAGCAAGGAAGTTGTCATGTTCAAATTTTGATGGTTTGTACTCTTCTTGTGTTGATGTACCATATTGCAAGGAGAAGTTCCACTTGTGGCACAAGCTAGTCAATATTGATGGTGCAAACAAGTAGTAGTTTTTGACATACGATGACAAGGATACAATTTATGTGAAAGCACATTCCCAACTTGTGCGGTAAAGTTAGTAATGGTCCCTTTTTTTGTTCAACTACTTATGTCTAATTAATATTTTGTTTGAATTAGATGTATTGCACAAAGCGTCGTGTTCGTGGACGTCTACCTCGTCAGATGCCTGTTAAAAGGTCAGATTTTGATACTATAATGTTGACAAAGAAGAGAGAATCTATCAAAGATTGCAAAAGGATTTGTCAACAGAGATTCGTGAACCGTTTTTCCTAGAGATGAGCTTCTAGAAGCTATGGCAATTGTTTATCCACGCTTTTGGGACGAGATTTAGGAGAGGAACGTGTTCAAGCCGAGTTCAAGCGTGAGCGTGGAGTGCTAATAGAACACTTTTGTGCTTCCAAAATTGTAGATGGTAAGGAAGTTCGTGGTGTTCTCAAAGAGACTCTTTTGCTTGAACAATCACAGTGCTTTGGTGAGACTATGTGGGAGCAATGTTTAAAGATTGAAAAGAAGAAGCTTTCAGAGTTTGGTGCAATTACAAAATTGTGGAGGACAATTGGAAGTAGCCAACTACTTCGCGAGCATATGTCAGAATATTTTAAGTTGGCAGATCTATGTCAAACGATGATCCTAGGTTCTGTAGAAGATGAGAGAACCTTTAGTTGGATGGGTTGGCTAAAAAACAAGGTGCGCAACAGATTAACTGAGAACTTAGACCTTTGTCTTCGAGCATATGCATGTAAGTATACCGTGGGAGAATTTCCATATGACCGTGCATTAGCTATTTGGAGCTCATTATCATGCGAAGGAGGTCGTCCAAGATAATAAGCGAACAATTGTGAATATTTCTGAATCAAGTGGTTGGCGATGAACTTAAGGTCATTGCAAAACTTTATGTTATATATTATCTATGTCAAAGATCTTTATTCTTAACTAATTAGTAGTACTTAATATTGTTTTGTGGTTACAAATTGAGTTTTAAACTTCGATGTCCAAGATCTTTATTCTTAACTACTTAGTACTTAACATTGTTTTGTGGTTAAAAATTGAGTTTTAAACTACTATGAGTAGAAGCAAAACAGAAAACAAATAGATGATTTATATTGTGTTTTACTGCCAGTATAAGAGTGGTATTTGCCTATAATTCTAGATTATAAAGCTTCAGCAAGCCTATATTTCTAAACTTTAAAGCTTCAACAACAAACAAATTCGCCAAATAGTTATAAAAAAAAAATGGGTAGTTTAGCATATTCGCCACTAAAACTAATCTAATTCTCCTTAGATTCGCCAACCATTCTATATAATTTGCATTGGGAAAATAAATAAAAGCATCCCTGACACCAATATCATTTACTCAGTATGTACATGCAAAGGGTGACATTTATATTGGCTATTATCTGCATGCCTATAGCAATTGTTTGATACAATTGTTTTCTACCTAGCTGGGCTATTTTGCAGCATTGCTTCATTCATTCCACTAAGATGGAGAATTTGTGACAAATTCAATTTGATCTTAAGAAAATCCTTGCCTAAAAGCAGCTCTTGAGCTCACAAGGTTATTTGGATCTTCTAGGCAATGATCAAGCGAGGAATTGGGGCATTTGTTGTATTATACTATATTGATCTCTCTGGATTATGACAAACATGAATAAGGCCATTCATGACAACATCAGGGCAAGAGATTATGTTTTACATTGAAAAAGCAACAAAAACTATATAACATGCAGGTGTGGTGTCAGCTCAATCTCTTCTGTTGTGTTGTGTCTAATGTTCTCGAAGCAAAGGGCACTGCCCATATACATGGCTTGAAGTACATATACATTTTGTGATGGCTTGATTTGCCATTTTGTGAACTATGGATGGGCTATAGTGCTTTATTACTACAAGAAATTTATCGCGGCGGCCAAGGCCGCCGCGAACATTTCTTTTGTTTGACTCGATGCAAGGGCCATCTTGTGTATAAGATGCTCGGCTCAAAAGTTATCGAGTGTTGAGGATACCCAGTGTTGGAAGATATCGAGTGATGCATGCAATGAGCACATATCCTATAGCATGATCAGGATATACTTCAACAAATCGACGAGAACACCACATTTTTAGGTGTACATTAACATAGATTATGGAGGTAGCAAGTGGAAACGTCCGACTACGATTGGGGGTTTTGTGAACTGAAACCGAAACGTTTAAAGGTCCCAATTGAAACTGGAAAGTGGAGATGTCCAAATAGAAAGTGGCAAGTGTGGAAATTGTGGAAATTTTTTGTGAACTAGAAAGTGGAGATGTCCAAATAGATGCATGACAATGAGCACATATTCTATAGCATGATTAGGATCTACTTCAACAAATCGACGAAAACACCACATTTTTTGGTGTACATTAACATAGATTATGGAGGTAGCAAGTGGAGATGTCCGAGTGCTATTGGGGATTTTTTGTGAACTGGAAATGTTTAAAGGTCGAAAAAGGCAAAAAAACGGCTTTAATATAGACATTATACAATATTGAAGCCATATGATTCATTTAGGAATGCAAGCTGGGTGTCCATGCCAAAGAACATTTGTAGAGTTTCATATGTGAAGCCATATGCCTCATTAAGTAATGCAAGCTCGGTTAGATGTTAGGTAAGTGGCAAATAAATAATAATAACAAGAAATTTATCGTGGCGGTTCGGCGTCTCCCTTGGCCGCCGCGAACATTTCTCTTCGGCGTCTCCTTGTATTTTGAGGGTTCTATGTAGAGTTCAAACCTTGTCAAGAAGGTATAGTCTTTAAAAAAAGTTGATCAATTATAGTAGGCATAAGAATATGTTCGTTATACTTTTTGATATTCAATTTATGGATGATTCATACACATCAAAGGTCAAATGTCAACTAGTCAATTGGAGTTCTCAACTAGAAATGGAAAACAAATGCAATAGTCTAAATTCATGAACACCAATAGCATAAAAATGCAAAACATTCAAAATAGAAACCAAGCACAAATTATGCTTTGCCTTCATGTGCTAGAAATGCATTTTTTGGTTTTAAGCAGCACTTGCAATTATTTTATGTGCGAGCTTAGATCATATTTTTCTGTGGCATAACTTCTTAACTCTTCTTTCCGAGAAGAGGAACCTAATGCTTGTGGTTCTTTTCGGTTGGACTATATAATTCTCCTTTTCAAAAATGTCTATATCAGAATGTAGCAATCAAGATAAGGTCGTCTTCTACAAACAAATCATGTAGCAATCAAGATAAGGTCGTCTTCTACAAACAAATCGCCGGTGCTAAACAAAAAGCCCAAACTTTAACATGGGCTTTAAGATTAAATCACATGTGCAGGTCTAGGTGCCATGACACAAATTTGCAAACCTTAGGGTAGTCAAGAAGTATTGGACAATGGTTCTGCAATAGTATTTTTTGCATGAAGTAGATTCAATGGTCCTTGAAATGGAGAGCGTTTTTAAGTTCTCCGTTTTGCAGAAAGACGTAGAAAAAGGGGATGCTTGCCGAATGTTGTGCGCAAACCGGTTCAATTTTCTTATTGATGGACTTTGTAAGACAAAGAGGATAAGTAATTTGCTTAAAGAGATGATTAAGCGAGGATGTCTATCAGCTGCTCTTTTTCCGAATGGATGGTCTCCAGATGGTGACATGGACCACTTTACTGAGGCATTCTGTAATTAGTACAGGTTTTAACGGAAGCAAAGACCTATGTGCATGCTATAGCTATGATCAGGCGATATAGTTCTATGGAATGCACTTATTGCAGGATATGCCGAGAACAAACTTGATCTGGGAATGGTAAAATGTGTGGATCAATGCGTGGTGCAGTTAACAAAGTGTTTGCAGACTTCCGCAGGTATCTGAAGCAACGGAGGCAGAGGCTAACTTATAGGGATAAGAGTTATGGAAAGTTATGGAAATAATAGGAGCACTTGAATCGCAGTTTCTTTACATGCATCACTGCTCTCTGTCTGTTGTAGGGAAGGCTATTTCTGCTGCAGATTTCATGCTGACAAATCTGGATCATCAAGAAGCTATGGTCTTCTGCAACCCCTTGGGTTTCTTCAGAAAATAGAATGGCGGATCCTTGCGCACACCAGAGCATTCTTGGTGAAGGATTTCCAGGTATTGTCTTTGTGCTTGCTCACTGGTTGTAGTTTGTGGGCGGATTTAGCTCTTGACAGCACCCTGTTGTTGGACTTGACTACTGGTCTATCAGAGTTACTTCAGATGAAATTTAGAACAGTTAAGACTAGCCATTGTATATCTTTAAATTGCAAAGGGATTTAGTATCATCCCTTTGCTTGATTTAATCCCTTGGCTCTATTTTAAATAGTGATTCAGACTGAATACCTGCAACACACTCGCATGAACCCATTTGTTCAGCAACTGATTCATTGCTTTTCAAATGCATTGTCTTTTTTGAATGTGAACAACCATTGCATAAAATCGTAAGAGCTCATGTATCTAGACTTAAATAATTATGCTTACCAGACAAAAGCGTGACACTGACTCTGAAGCACATACTCCCTTGGTCTTTGTAACGCTTAAGGCTGATGGAGAAAAGAATTCATGTTCTTCAGAAATTACGTCGAACTTCAGACCTGGATTATGAAATTTTTAAAAAAGGCTTTCAGGGATTTCCTCTCATCTTTCTTCTCCTTTTTCTTTTCCATACATTTCTGAACTAGCAACAACCGAATACATGCACCCATCAGCCTGATAGCAGACCCCTTGCAAGTCTGCACAGTTGGACTTAAATCTTTGACTGGAAAAGATCCATACAGTGATGAAACAACTAGTTGTTCCATTCCAGTCTCGTATTGTTGACAGAAGGTTCGTGTGTATAGAACCTGGTTAGGGAACTGGCTGTACCTTAGTTCTGAAACAATATATTGGATCGATTGAAGCAAGGTAGAGATGAGCAGATGCGAAAAGGAAGAAGCTATCTTTTTTGCTTTGGGGCAGTTTCGGCAAAGAAGGAATGCATCGCTGATTAAGGTAAGCAGAGCAGAAGTAGGAAGTCTTCAGAGATACATGCTGAGCTTTTTTACATATCTGAGATATCTATAGAAAAGCAGAGTAGAAGAATCACCCGAAGGAGCGCCCGAATCAAGCAAAGGGCAAGTAAAGGACCGCTCGACCCTGTGTTTCAAGCAAAGGGCAAAGCCACTTACCATGTTTTTCTCAAGAAGCGTGCACTCACGCAGCTCAAAATACAGATACTCTATTTTGAGCAAGGCTAAGGGCAGCTATGGCAGCATCTATGATTGGCAGAGAATAGATTAGGAAGTGGAGCCCTAAAGCTGCCGTTTCCCCAAGGGACCAATATGCATCAATTCGGAGAGAAAACAGAGAGCTTAAACTAGAGGTTGCAAGGATGAAGATGCAATTGACAAAATTCGAAAGATCATCTAAGCCTGAAGCACGAAATGGGAAAATCACATTCTACAACTCACAATTTTTTCCATACCTGTTTTAATAAGAGGCTTAGCAAGTTGAATCTGTTTCATGGAAAACATGCAAGCTTGCTGCCGGCGCAAACTCTACCTGGAGAAGACGGCACTCCATATCCTGATTGATCCAAGCAGAGGATGCAAATCTTGCGGACGGCTGAATCGTGGCCTCTCACGGCTTGAATCGCGACCAGAGAGGGGTCATATCAGTGCGACTGGAGCTAGGCGTCATCCGATGCCTCTATTCCTCTTTTGTGGGCAAGGCAGAGAAGTGGCACAGAGATCTATCAGGTTGCTGGGCGATCAGGGATGGCTCGAAGAGCACGAAAGGTCGAATATCAGGACTTTTTAATTTTTGATATTTTTTTTAAGTACACGTGTCGTGCTGAGGTATTTCTTTGAGACGGAAATATTAGCCTCAAACAAAAAATAAGACTGCTTTATATATGTTGTGATAAGTGAGTTGGACAAGAAATTTCAAAGCGCTCTTGTAACTCTAGAAGGTATTGGAACATTGTGCACGTTGGTACTGATTGGTACTCTCTCCTTGCAATGAGCAAGGTTGAAGCCTTGGCATGCCATTCATTTGAATGGACATAATAATATAAATGCCTTACAAACTACTTAATACTTCTTTCTACAAATCTTGAAGGTAAAGTTTATTTAGGTGAATGTATGGAGAATAGAAGTAGAAATGCTGATAGTAAATTAGAGGTGAACAAATGGTGAATATAATCTAAGATTTACCATCAATTCTCTAAGTTTCACTACTGATTCTACATGATTTTTAGGAAGAAACTTCTCCGTATGGTAAAGGTGATTAATGGATGAACGTCGGGTGAATAAAAGGTTTCCCATTTAGAGAATCAGAAATTTTTTGTAGTGAGCATGAACAATGGAGGGAGGAGATCAGCCATTGAGAATCGACGGCTTCGATCACCCAAGGATAAAATAGAAAATTTGGCACCGCTATAATTAAAAACGTCTCACCCACCCTTCAATAAAAACCGGTATAATTAACGGCACACATCATTAATAGAAGTAGCATCTAATAAAATAATACATCGGTAATGGAACGGCACAGCACTTAATCTTTTCTTCATACAGTCGTCGGCAAAAATGGAGTTCGGAGATGCTGTAACTGCAGATGTGTCGCTCATCATAGCGCCTGAAGTGCTTGGTCCGTTCCGGCTCCATTCCAGCGTGCTTTGTAAGGCGGATTTTTTCAAAGCTCAACTCTCTGAGGCATGGGGCTCCGATTCAGACAAAAAGCCTGCTCAAATCCTTGTTAAAGATTGTAAAGACCCAACCAAGTACCTCAAATGTCTCCAGCTGCTTTACATGCCAAAGCAAGAGCGCCATTTCTCCAGTGTCGAAGAAGCTCTTGGCATCTTAGAGATAGCAGCCCAGTTACTCTGTCAAGAACTGATTGACTGTTGTATGAACTATCTGGAGGCTGTGCCTTGGACTTCTCAACAAGAACTGGCAATTCGATCTTGTATTTCTTTCCTAAGTCTAAAACCCTCCACAGATCTGGCTCTGAGGTTACCGCCTCCTGCATACGGTTTAGCGGAAAGCACTTTGTTGGAGGATCTGGCGTAAAGTGCTGCAGAATTGAAGGGAGCATGCTCTGCAAGTCCGGGAGCATACCCTAAGTTGACGTGGTTAATAGAAGACTTTCAGAGACTCAAGGTTCCTGATGAAGCTGTCAAATTTTTGGCCCAGGAAAACGAATTAGCCAAAGTTTTTTGGGAACATGTGAGGGTCTGTAATTTGTCGCATGAGTGCCGCCCCTTTGTTACTGAAACTCTGAATGGTTTGTTTGGAAGGCTTCAGCACGGGAAAGTGGTGGCCTGTAGAACAGTTAGAATTGCTTTAGTTACTTCATGGTTCCCTGTTTTTTTTACAGTTTATGATCGATTGAGCCATTTTAACTGTGGTGATTGGCTTGAGAGCGTGGTGGAATCCCTCTCGCTGTGTGATCGACAACAAGTGTTTGCCCGATTGGTTGAGTTGGGTTGTCGCAACTCGAAACTCTTTAATAGAGTTTCTTCTTCCTGGTGTAGTCTAATTTCTATTCCAACAAAATAAAGCCCAGCATGTCCCTCACAAGCATTGTGAGTCTAGCTTTAAATATAGAGTCATCCCTGTGTTTTTTGCAGAAGACAACCGGAGATTAATGTTCGATGTTTTGTGCATTTTTAAACGATGGTGTATGTTTGCTCTGTCTATTTAAGATAAGACGTACAAGAAGTTTGTCGCCCGCGTACATTTGTTTTTTTTTTGCCGCCCGCGTACATTTGTTTTTCGCACGTTTGCACAAACACAAGTTGACACTTTGAAGCAATTTGAAGCAATTTTAGAGTGTCCACGTTGGCGCCAAGTGGAATTTTTTTCAAGTGGATGCTATTCCAACCGTTTGATTCTATCTACGGTGAAGAAAATACATGAAAATTCCAAATGTTCGGGGGGGAGATTCTGGCATTAGAGAGAACGAGAATTCGTATTGGCTCGTTCCAATCTCTATTTTTGCTGCGTTTTTTTCCCTCTAGGCCTGCCGGCTGCCTCTGCCGGAATCCACAAAGAGGTCGCTTTGCACTTTGCACAAAGGATCGCAAAACCCTTGTTTTTCTTTGTTTCTCTTTTGGGTTTCCGTTTATTCATGCTTCTTCCCATGAATTTATGGCTTTCCGGCAATTTTGTCCAAAAATTTCATCCCCGAGGTTGTTGATTTATAGCTTTTGCTTCCTTGATTCATGAATTGACAACTTTTATCTTTGATCCGACATTCTCTATTTTCTTAAAGGCATTCTTTTGCATTGATTTTATCATTATAAAATGTGATTGTTTTTATTTAGGTTGCCAAGAATGGCTATGGAAGATGGCAATCTGACGACCACGTGTAAAACTGTCTTTGGCAACGCTTCCACACTACGCGAGATTATATTCCAAACCTTCCTACATATGTGAATCCTCTCTCGCACAATGCATTTTTTCATCCAATTCCACAGGTTTTTGTTGGTGAAACTCACGCAGGTGATCTGAGAATCTGTTGGTCGATGTGAGAAAACCGTAGCCCCACACACAGTCTTGTTTCTTGCGGCGGGGTCCAAGGGAGCGTGTAGTTTTAATCTCAAGAAGAAGTGAGACTGTTATTGTTACATGTGGAGGCCTTTGCCCTGGCCTTAACACAGTTATTAGGGAATTGGTTAATGGACTTTGGTATCAGTATGGGGTAAGAGAAATTAAAGGAATTCAGGCAAGTTATCGTGGTCTTGGGATCATATTGAATTGGATCCTAAAGTGGTTGATCACTGGCATAAACAAGGAGGCACAAGATTGGGCACTTCTCGTGGAGGATTTAATCTGAAAAAGATTGTTGATGCAATTGAGGATCATGAATATAACATGGTCTTCATTATTGAACAGAGTTGCAATAGAAACGGGAGGGAATCATTGAAACGGGAGCAAAAGGAATATTCCTCGAAGATTCTTTTTTTTTCAAAAAAAGAGCTAAAATGGGGTAAAATTTTTATTTTTGGCATAAAAATACATTTTGACCCCCCCAAAATCATTCATTTTTTTGTGCAAAGATAAAATTGACTATGTCAAAGTGACACTTTTCTTAACAGTTAGAATCTACCCGAAGTGTGTTATTAGAGAAAACCCCTAATTTAAGAGTACGTCCTACACAACATTTTGTTAGCTTGGATCATTTTCCAGAAAACGTACTTTTAGGTTACAATGAGACATTTTTTAATGATATAATATTTTAAAGTACCAAAATTGTATTCCGGAATACACTTTTACTAGTCGAGAATAACAGAAGTGTATTCCGGAATACACTTTTGCTTTTTTTGAAAGTCAAAGTGTATTCCAGAATACACTTTTGGTCTTGCTCGAAATTCGAAGTGTATTCCGGAATACATATTTGCTGTACAAGTTTTTGAGACTCAACAGTGATCTTGCAATTTTTTGAATTTTTCGGATTTGCTATAACCTTGCAATCTTTTTGTTGCAATTGAAACATGAACATAGTTCTAAATAATGAAGGGATTAGCAAAAGAGAAAAACAAACCAACAACCTTGGGATTTTTTTTTTTTTTTTTGGGGGTACAGGATCGTGGTATCCCTTAACAAGCTCAGTGGTCCCACATGTGAGTAGTCCAAAATCGGTCAAAAAAGCATGGTGGTCTTAATTTTTAAGGTATATGTCTTAGACATGAGGAATCTAAGAGGAATTTCCTTGGCTTGATAAGGCGGTTTGTTTTATGTAAAGTAGATTCTTGAAAGATGGCATGACCCTACAATGACCATGACATATTTGACTTTATTATTGATAAGGTAGAGGTCTGTTCCTTGGCCTTAACAAATCATACCCTCATCACTTCTATCTCTATGCTTTCTCTGCCATCAAATTCTCCCAATGCAATCTCCCAGCCAAATTTCCTCATGCCGTCGTTGATGCGAAAGCCCATCCATCAAAGTCCATCCATCAGAGACTAAACAATTGCTGGTCAAGAATTGTCTCATTGGGATGAATACTTGCAAGCTATAAACAAACATTTGCACGACAGTATCCATGCAATAAGTAGAGTACTGGAATGTAGAAGCACTTGCACGGTTGTGATTTGATGCATTGGATGTATTCATTATAATAACCAATGTACATAAGTTTTAAAAGATTTTTGGGAACATGTGAGGGTCTGTAATTTGTCGCATGAGTGCCGCCCCTTTGTTACTGAAACTCTGAATGGTTTGTTTGGAAGGCTTCAGCACGGGAAAGTGGTGGCCTGTAGAACAGTTAGAATTGCTTTAGTTACTTCATGGTTCCCTGTTTTTTTTACAGTTTATGACCGATTGAGCCATTTTAACTGTGGTGATTGGCTTGAGAGCGTGGTGGAATCCCTCTCGCTGTGTGATCGACAACAAGTGTTTGCCCGATTGGTTGAGTTGGGTTATGCGAACTTCGAAACTCTTTAATAGAGTTTCTTCTTCCTGGTGTAGTCTAATTTCTATTCCAACAAAATAAAGCCCAAAGATGTCCCTCACAAGCATTGTGAGTCTAGCTTTAAATATAGAGTCATCCCCTGTGTTTTTTGCGAGAAGACAACCGGAGATTAATGTTCGATGTTTTGTGCATTTTTAAACGATGGTGTATGTTTGCTCTGTCTATTTAAGATAAGACGTACAAGAAGTTTGTTGCCCGCATACATTTGTTTTTTTTTTTGCCGCCCGCGTACATTTGTTTTTCGCACGTTCGCACAAACACAAGTTGACACTTTGAAGCAATTTGAAGCAATTTTAGAGTGTCCACGTTGACGCCAAGTGGAATTTTTTTTCAAGTGGATGCTATTCCAACCGTTTGATTCTATCTACGGTGAAGAAAATACATGAAAATTCCAGCGTGTTCAGGGGCGTGGGAAGTTACGCTGGCATTAGAGAGAACGAGAATTCGTATTGGCTCGTTCCCATCTCTATTTTTTTCTTCGTTTTTTTTTTCCCTCTAGGCCTGCCGTTGCCTTGCCTGCCGGAATCCACAAAGAGGTCGCTTTTGCACTTTGCACAAAGGATCGCAAAACCCTTGTTTTTTTTGTTTCTCTTTTGGGTTTCCCGTTTATTCATGCTTCTTCCCATGAATTTATGGCTTTCCAGCAATTTTTGTCCAAAAATTTCATCCCTGAGGTTGTTGGTTTATAGCTTTTTGCTTCCTTGATTCATGAATTGACAACTTTTATCTTTGATCCGACATTCTCTATTTTCTGAAAGGCATTCTTTTGCATTGATTTTATCATTATAAAATGTGATTGTTTTTATATTTAGGTTGCCAAGAATGGCTATGGAAGATGGCAATCGACGACCACGATGTAAACTGTCTTTGTAGCAACTTCCACACCAAGAGATTATATTCCAAACCTTCCTACATATGTGAATCCTCTCTCTCGCACAATGCATTTTTTCATCCAATTCACGGGTTTTTGTTGGTGAAACTCACGCAGTTGATCTGAGAATCTGTTGGTCGATGTGAGAAAACCCGTAGCCCACACATCTTGTTTCTTGGGCGCAGTCCAAGGGGCGTGTAGTTTTTAATCTGAAGAAGTGAGAGGTTATTGTTACATGTGGAGGCCTTTGCCCGCCTTAACACGTTATTAGGGAATTGGTTAATGGACTTTGGTATCAGTATGGGGTAAGAGAAATTAAAGGAATTCAGGCAAGTTATCGTGGTCTTGGGATCATATTGAATTGGATCCTAAAGTGGTTGATCACTGGCATAAACAAGGAGGCACAAGATTGGGCACTTCTCGTGGAGGATTTAATCTGAAAAAGATTGTTGATGCAATTGAGGATCATGAATATAACATGGTCTTCATTATTGAACAGAGTTGCAATAGAAACGGGAGGGAATCATTGAAACGGGAGCAAAAGGAATATTCCTCGAAGATTCCTTTTTTTTCAAAAAAAGAGCTAAAATGGGGTAAAATTTTTATTTTTGGCATAAAAATACATTTTGACCCCCCCAAAATCATTCATTTTTTTGTGCAAAGATAAAATTGACTATGTCAAAGTGACACTTTTCTTAACAGTTAGAATCTACCCGAAGTGTGTTATTAGAGAAAACCCCTAATTTAAGAGTACGTCCTACACAACATTTTGTTAGCTTGGATCATTTTCGAGCGAAGCGTACTTTTAGGTTACAATGAGACATTTTTTAATGATATAATATTTTAAAGTACCAAAATTGTATTCCGGAATACACTTTTACTAGTCGAGAATAACAGAAGTGTATTCCGGAATACACTTTTGCTTTTTTTGAAAGTCAAAGTGTATTCCAGAATACACTTTTGGTCTTGCTCGAAATTCGAAGTGTATTCCGGAATACATATTTGCTGTACAAGTTTTTGAGACTCAACAGTGATCTTGCAATTTTTTGAATTTTTCGGATTTGCTATGACCTTGCAATCTTTTTGTTGCAATTGAAACATGAACATAGTTCTAAATAATGAAGGGATTAGCAAAAGAGAAAAACAAACCAACAACCTTGGGATTTTTTTTTTTTTTTTTTTTTGGGGTACAGGATCGTGGTATAAAATAGAAAAGGATTTTTTGTTTTGTTTTGTGGGGACCAGGGATTCAGGACATTGGTTCAAAAAGAAATAGGAAATCTTATTCTGGAATACGCTTTGTATTCCTGGAATAGGATTTGGTTTTCAAAAACCTCAGCGGTTCTTGTTTTTGGTGATTTCTTTATGGGGAGTTAAGCCTCCAATTTGAGTTTGGCTTGATTGTATTTAGGTTTCTCCTACAAGAAACCCAATCGCTAGGTACATCGTCTCCTTTTTTTGGGCGTCCGAAAAATTTTTCAACAAAAGTCTTTGGTCTTGGCAAGTTATTTTCTTTGGGCGCTTTTTGCTGGTCGGTTAGGCACGTAGCTCTGCCGGATTCTGAAGATGAGAGCAAGCAACAAGATTTACACATGGGGCAGAAGTTACAAACGGATTCTCGCAAAAAGATGAGATCAAGCCCATTCGGGGAAGCGGATTTACGGTTGTGACTTCATCCCGTTTACAAGTCCGTGATTTCTCGAGCCCGTATTGTTGCAAGTCTTTGGCCCAAAGATCTAAGAGGTATTTCTTTGTTTGATTTTATTGTTACTATGCTTGTTAGATTTTGCCATTTGGACAAGGTAAAATGTTTATTTTCGGACTATAGTTTCCACATGAAAAATAGTTGAAACTTTGAAGATTACAGGGCAGTAAAACACATTGAGTAAGGTGCTGCCACACGAACTCCCTACACTGCTTTGGGAATGGTTCTTTAATCTCAATTAACAGGAAGCTTTAGTACATGATTATGATCTTGTCATACTTTTTGGTTTACTTCAAAATAATAGATTTTGCTGTAAGGAAATGTTTCTGGCTTTATGTAAAACAACCTATGGCAGACTTTGGTTTGGTTTGTAAACTCCAAACATGATCCAAACTTTAAAGAGTAGGAGATTAAGCCAAATATCTGGTAATTTTCTGTTACACGGACCCCCCAGAATATGTATGGAGCATCTAGGCTTTTTATTAAAATATTTTGTACACTCTCATGTTCATTTATATGGATCTCTTAGACAGTCAAGAAGGCCTGTTACAGATTCACGTCTTGGTTTTTTACAGGGTCTCTAATTAAGGAAATAATAATGGTGTATCATATCTGGATATTACATGATGATGTACACTGCTGGAATGTCAAATATGACAACCAATGGATAAATCTAGTAATATTAAGATTATTCTGTGGGATTAATAAGATTATTCTGTGGGATTATTCTGTGGGCTTCAAAAGCGTGGGCTGCTTATTGTCAGATGCAATTGTTGAATCTATATTTGTTCTACCTGTAGTGCCTGCATTGAAGCTTGGTTTGTACCGACCGTTGCATTACAATTAATGTTAATCTTTGCAGTCTTAAAAAGGTGTGGCAGACAATAAAATAGATTCCAGTGTCTGCGTCATTTCTTAAAAGGTAAAAGATAGAACATATTGTCCTATTTTGTTAACTTTTGCATGTCAGGACTAATGTTTTTGTGCTAACCAGGATGGTACTTCCGTCAAAACGCATTTGATGGTCACAAACTTCTAGAAGGCTTAAGGGCATATTCAGTGTCTATATCATGGCATTTTTGCAAGAATATGCACATTAAACCCGTTTATTTATGATGTCTCCATCTTGATCATTGAAACATTTAAATTACATGTTGCAATTTCGTGATTTGTCACATCAAGGTATCTAACATGGAAGTTTTTTGCAACTACATTGTTTTGTAAGGTG
The DNA here is from genome assembly GCA_021234155.1 of Isoetes taiwanensis. Lineage (NCBI taxonomy): Eukaryota > Viridiplantae > Streptophyta > Lycopodiopsida > Isoetales > Isoetaceae > Isoetes > Isoetes taiwanensis. The sequence goes on along the minus strand of JAJEKV010000360.1, from coordinate 166,589 downwards.
TGGATGCTACGTATGATGCATCCTTATTGCTTTTATCTCATGATGCTCGTCTATGCATGTCTAAGAATGAACTTGGCTTTGTCATACATGACTAGGTAATTACACAGTTGTGACTTTTATGAAATAATGCCATCATTTGAGCTGCTCTCTTTGTGCATGGAAAAAGCACGCATGGAAGTGTAGAAACTTAATTTCTGTCTTGGATAGCTTCCTGAAATTCTCCTGAAGTGTACACCCTTACACAAAATTGTTTGTGGCTTAAGACATTATGATATTTCTATCTTTTGATTCATGCAACTTTGAATATATGCTGTGTTTGTCTGGAAAAAATATAGAATACATTTGCATTATTTATGCATGCTGTAGCATCTCAGACCAGTATAGTCTAATATTTTTGTGATGGGAAGGCCTCCTATAATTGGGTTGCACATTAACTAGCTGCTGCTTAAAAATGGCCAAGCACGTGAACATATGTTTGCAAATAAAAGAATCTACTGTAAGTGGAATTTTTCCTCTATAATTTCTTCTAAACTACCCAGATACGTGACGCAGTTGATGCATCTATTTATTTTTTGCTAAGAATTTAGCCTATTCTTGCTTATTTAACACATTAAGGCATATAGATTGTCATGCATAGAAAGAAGTATGAAAATTAAGTTTCGTCATGCACAACTGGCTGGTTACATAATAAAACAGTTTTTGGAATCAATCCCATTTGCATGTGCACATTCTGGTGGCACATATGCCCCTCATTTTCTAGTTAATATGCACGTATATCCATAACGGTGTACGCATTAAACACTTCTGATTGCTCATTTGCTGAACATCTGTTGGTGCTAGCATTAGAATAATTGAAGGAACGATTCCATAAATGTCTGCTGGATGCATCTTCTACATACTATTCAATTTACATACTAACCAGACATGTACAAAAGCGCTGTCATACGTGAAGTTCTGATAGGTCCATAAAAGCTCTATTTTTACCATATTAAACTATTGTAATGAACTATCTAGACCGATATGTATTTTTCATGTCCGTTGATGTGTTTAAACATACTGCCTCTGTTGGTCTTTTACAAACTGGACTAAATCCTATCATTGGCATGGTTCCTCGTGGCTTCCCATTGATTGATAATGGGTATGATTAGCCTTAGCCTCCGGGAGGTTAAGGCTCACTGGCAAGTGATTCGAAAAAAGGCATTTTGTGGAAAACAAAAGTGTATTCCGGAATACACTTTTGGTTTTCCCGAAGAGCAAAGTGTATTCCGGAATACACTTTGTCCTTAAGACATAAGCCAAAGTGTATTCCGGAATACACTTTTGGTTTTCGTAAAACCAAATTGTATTCCGGAATACGTTTTGGTTTTACCGTTGTGTGCAAAGTGTATTCGGAAATACATTTCTCCTTTCTCTGGAAGGTAAACTGTATTACGGAATACGTTTTCATCCTTGTTTAGCCAAAAATGATGTACTGAAAATTATTATTGAAATATTTATTATTTTTATATCTCTATTTTGATGTTTTTGAAGTCTTACTTTCAGAGATTGTACATTCATGTCTAGATTTTGCCAGTTTTGAGTTGTGGCATTTCAAAAATACAAACTTGACACTTAATGGGGTGTCAAAATGCAGGAAAAAAAAAAAAACTGAACCTCTAGAAAATTTTCAGTTACTCTAAAAATGGTCATTTTTTAGAGCATGGTGTTTTTTTGAAGGGAATCTTTGAAACGAGAGTTCTGCAACACTCCTGTTTCATTTGCAACAGTGTTATTGGAGGTGATGGCACCCTTCGTGGAGCGCTCAACATCTTTGAGGAGATCAAACAAAGGAAAAAGGTTGCAATAGCATGCTTACCAAAGACCGTGGATAATGATGTTGGGATCATTGACAGGTTTGTTACCTTTCTTTTGCATATCTATGGAACTTCTGGTTTGCATAATTCCAACAGATTGGGTTATGTGGAAGTGTGAGTTGTAATACTTTATTCCTAAAGTCTCTCTGAAACCTAGTTTTTATGAGATCTGAATTAAACAACCAAAAAAAGTGATGAATGAACAGAAAGATGATGTTAGATGGCTTTTGGATTGAGTTTTCTTACATTGTAATATAAAATTGCATGTGCATTGTAGGTCTTTTGGATTCCATACTACTGTGGAGGCTGCACAAGCAGCTATTGATGCAGCCCATGTTGAAGCAGAAAGCACCCCTAATGGTGTTGGCCTTGTCAAGATTATGGGACGGTATGCCGGTCATATTGCAGTGAATGCCACCTTAGGCAGCAGGGATGTAGATTGTTGTCTTATTCCTGAAGTTCCATTCTTTTTACATGGTGAAGGTGGCTTATTTGAATTCATGGATCAGCGTCTCTTAGAAAATGGTCATTGTGTGATAGTTGTGGCAGAAGGAGCAGCCCAGGAGTTGATTGAGTGTGAGGAGCAGTTGAGGGACGAATCTGGAAATCTACAATTGGGAGATATTGGTCTTTTTGTAAAGAAAGAATATAATAAGCGGTGGACTGCAAAGCACCCTGATAAATTATTTGCAGTGAAATACATTGACCCTACTTATATGGTGAGGGTAGTCCCTAGCAATGCCACAGATACATTGTACTGCATATTATTAGCACATTCGGCTATCCATGGAGGCTGGCTGTACAGGATTTGTTGTTGGTCCTGTTAATGGCGTTTACTCCTTTATACCTTTAGACCAAGTTGCGCATGCCAAACACCTCGTCGATGTTTCGAATCCTAATTGGGCCTGGGTTAGGTCAGTGAATAACCAGCCAGATTTTGTCAAACCGAATGAGAGTGTTACTCAAAAGTCTGTTCGAGATTCATAGGATTAGGGTGCAAGCATGTTGTAGTGGAACACCCTGGGTGTCCCCCCTATCCCCCCTAAAAATGTGGTGGGAGATATCAAATTTGTGGTGCGATTTTAAATGTTTGTTTGGCGCCTAGTGCATGTACCGCCTTGGATTCAATCATTTCTTGAACGCAACAACCCAATTCCTCGCCACCCGTCCCCATTCCAATTTCCCACGCCACCCGTCCCATTCCAATCTCCACCGAACCCGATTTCTAAACCCACGACCCACCCAGCCTTTCACGAAGCACACGGCTATGGCGCTTAATCCGTTGTGGATCAATCCTGGTTCATACCTTCAATCATTTAATTTGGAAGCAAATCTGCCTAAAATCTCAAACCGAGAACCGCAGTGTAAGAGAAAGAGAACTCCAGAACAAGAACGGGATCATAAAAAGGCGCCAAAGGAAAAAGATAAAGGGAAGCTAAAGAAGAATTAGCAAAAATTGCATCAGCCGAGGGAGGATCCACCAGAGCGGCCTCTACTAGGCGTCGGATGGTATTAAAATTGTTATCTTCATTTCATAGCACCACTAAAGGCTTGTCTAACAAATGATAAGAAAGAGGTTTTACTAGATTATCTGCCGAGGATGACACAATGGACAAATGTACTTGGCGAAGAGCTGAAAGATTTGCAAGCCAAGAGCATTGTGGTCAGCAACCTCAGGGCTTCCATTCAACTTGTGAAGAAGTCTAACAGCAATGACAGTTTAGCAGCCAAGAGTAGTTGCCTTGCTATGGCCGTGGAGGAAGCATTAATACCGAAAGTGCTAATCCATCGATTGCTTTCGGGGTTTTGGTAAACTGGCGGGTGTTCATCCTAGGAATCTTACCAAAGCAAAATTGAAGAGGGAAGAGATAGATTGCAAAGGGGAAATGGGTTTTGTACAAAGAGAAGAGCGGTCATGCAATTCCCAATTACGTCATAGAACTTGTCGACAATTTTGGACCGAAAAGCAGTAGGGTCTCTCAAATGCAAAGGATGTTAAGTTCAGAAGATTGGAACGAAATGTAAGAGAGGATCATGCCACTCACTATCTGGAAGAATCACAGGTTATTTCATTTCTTCATCTTCACCACATTTTTTATTGTTAATGTGGTATGTGGTTAGTGATTGCTTGTGATATGTGGTTCTTTGTGGTGGCAGCCGTGGTGTGAAATAAATCTTTGTCAATATATGCTTTGTGGTGCCTAGTGTGGTGAATAACATGGTGTAAAATACATCTTTGTAATATATGCTATGTGGTGCCTAGTGTGGTGAATAACATGGTGTAAAATAAATGCTGTAATATATGCTATGTGGTCCCTAGTGTGGTGAATAACATGGTGTGGTGCCTAGTGTGGTGTCTAGTGTGGTGCCTAGTGTGGTGCCCGGTGTGGTGCCTAGTGTGGTGCCTAGTGTGGTGAAAAATATGGTGTAAAATGAATGCTTGTAATATATTCTATGTGGTGCCTAGTGTGGTGAATAACCAGGTGTAAGATGAACGTCACATAATATATGCTATGTGGTGCCTAGTGTGGTGAAAAATATGGTGTACAATAAATTATGTAATATATGCGTTGTGGTGCCTAGTGTGGTGAATAAGGAGGTGTAAGATGAATATCCGTAATATATGCTATGTGGTGCCTAGTGTGGTGGAAAATGTAGTGTGCAATAAATATGCGATCACCTTGTTATCTTCCTTGCGATTGCAATTGTTCGGGAAATTCAAGGCGGAACATCCTAGTGTTATGATCAAACGAGAGGATGTTTGAAAAGCTGAAACCATGGTTTGTTGTAAAATTAAAGGACTTCAATAGTTGGGCTTGTATATACCATGTTAGAATGCGGATGCTAATAGATGGCTTCAATAGTATGAGAACTAAGCACCCAAAAAGCTGCAAACTTTGCACTTGTCGACTTTGGTCAGTGTCAGACATATATGGTGAATGCATGCCCGGAATACAAAATAAGTAGCACAAGAAGTCTGTGGCGGAATTTTATGTGAGAAAACTAGCTTCCAACCTTACCATAAGAGGGAATGCATTACGGGTGAGTGTAAAGAGTGTGGGATTAAGAAGTTCCCTATCCGCCCACATGAACAATCTAGTGATAGTGGCATGGTGAAGTGGGAATACCTAGACTATGAAAAAGCGTATTCAGAGATGGCAACAAGAAGTCTAAGCTCATTTAGCAACACAATGAAACGTCAAGTCTTCCATGGGTGAACAAAATGTTGGAGAAGCTTCCAAATTTTCCTTTACACAACTTCGGATATATAGTGGCGGCGCGGGGCGAGACAAAGAAGAACTCCTTGATAACTTGCACGGAGATGCTTACCTATCCGTGGTTGACTTCATGAGAATTATACTTTTAAGGAGCGAGAATGAAGTTAGTCCATCTTGGCCGGGTCAACAACCGACATAACTATATTTGTTCAAATAACCTATCGGGTTGATCCAATGCACGGACACACCATTGAGAAGGAAACACACTACTATGTGTCGGATGATAGGGAACATGACACACTTTTTGTTCAACATTGTTTTATGAAACATTTTGAGTACTTAAAGCAGAAAGGCAATATCCCCAAACAGCACTATGTATTTTCGGATGGTGCTTGCATCACAATTCAAAAGCAGCGGATCATTTTATTTTGTTGGAAGGTACGCCAGTGATACGAGGTCAACATGATGTGGAACTTCTTTGGATCAAACCATGGAAAAGGTGAACATGATGGGAAGGCGGCGGAATTGAAAAGATGGATCACGAGGTTCTCTGGCTTAAACATCCCGACATTAAACTAGATAATGCCCATGATGTGGTGAAAATTGCGGAGAAACAATTTCAATGTGGTACATCCGAGGTGGACCTGAAATGGAAGAAAAGTTCGAGATACTTCTAGGAAATAAAACCCGAGGATATCAACGGAAAAAAGGCTTGGGGTGCGAGACAATTCGAAACCGTGCAAATTCATTCAAATCCATGGATTCAAGACAGAAATCCAACACGGCCTACATACCGAAAAGCTATCATGTTTTTGCGACAAATTGTTTGGATGGAAAATGGGACATGTGTGAGAACGAATTGTATGTAGATGAATGGGACCTTGTAGTCGTTGAACCATCCTCCAATGTTCATGCGGATGTGGAAGAGACCCGCAAGTCTACCAGCCACTATACTCAACCTTGGCAAATGTACTTGCGTAAGCACTTAGAGAAGGAGACTTTTCTCTTTGCACCTAAAGGGGAGGGAGGATTCTCAGATTTTGGATGTTGCTATGCACCAAGCCAAAATTTGAAGTTGAAAATGACTTCAAGCGAGCGGAAACTTGTTTATGAGAGGTGAAACCGTTGTGGAGGGCATTTACTATAGAAAGAAGCCTCGGTCAAAGGTGATGTATGAGTTGTTGACAAAGCAGCCAAAGTCACTTGTATTCTCTACTCAAATTTGTGTTATTCGAGTTCCCATGCAAAGGCAGATCGAGAAAGGTGCTCGAACTGCTTCTGAGCTAGACCAGGCGGATGAGGACAAGATTCTAGAAAACTTGCCCGAGGTTTTATCTCGATGAAGATAGCATGTCGATGAAGAATAGCTGAACACATTCTTACGTGTTAGAAATGATTCAGAAATTTTGAATATGTTGTTGTATCTTGCCTTGTTTGGGAATAATATAAAAACTCAATTCCATGCTCAATTGTATTTTGATGTCCCTTGTTTCAATGTAATATGTTTGCTTCGATGTAATATGTAATTGTATTTTTGATGTCCCCTGATGTAACATGCCCCGGTTCACCACATGTTTAAGCCACATGTTTCACCACATGTGGTGACACATGTGTTCACTACATCCGCGTGTTTCACTTTACGTCTCTTCTCCCGACCAGATAGATCCTTCCAGCGACTTTTCTCTTGAAATGCTTTCCTTTTCCTTAAATTCTCTGGGTCCCATCAATTCCTCTCATCATCCTTTGGGTGATACGGCCGTGCAGAAAAATCATTATGGGATGGCAAAATTAATGACCTCGGGCAACCCAAAAGGCCCGAGATGCCATTCTTCTTGCTCCCGACCAAGTTTACATTTATTACAGATTAGGCGAGCGCATTTCTGGCCAGCCGAGTCCTTGGGAAGCGATTTACGATTTACGGTTTACGGTTCTGATTTCTGGTGGGTAGGAAGCGGTTCTGATTTCTGACTTCTGGCGGCTACTACGGACATGGCCAACTTCACCTCTTGGATGCCGCAAAAGCGATGGAGTGCCGTATGGGACAATGTGACGAGAGAAGAAGAGCCCATAATACCTAGGCGTCTTTGTCCGATTTTCAGCCATGCGTAATGGATGGACATGCTCAGCAACAGCGAAATTACTCTATTCACTTGGGATGAGAATATGACCACGTAAATGTTGAAAACTCTCACCCGGGAGGTTGAATTGTACACCACGGACCTCTCAACTTACTCGCCTCCACTCAAAATTTTACGCTGACCAAAGATCTTTGGCCCGCTCCTCATACTATTGACCAGATCCGCAAGGTTGAGACCTTTTACGCTTAATGGCTACCAAGCCTTTATGCTAGACAGTTTCCTCTTTTGTTATGATAGGTTGTTTCTGGAGGATCAATTCCTTCACTTGTGGATATGTACTATCATCACAAGGCCTTGCGGGATGGACGTGGAGAAGCTGCTATTCTCGCTTTGGTAATACTCCACCATTATGGTTTTTGCTTTCCCTCCGAATGGGGAGCAAATAGGTTTTGGAAGCTGACCCGTGGCCAATCGATCCGGTGATCATAGAAGATGACGAGGAGGAGCTGGACCCGCATCTCTTTTGATAGACCCACGGGAATGAAAACAAGTGTATATAATCCGAAATGTAACCTTATGTAATCATTTTATATGTTTAATATAAATCTTCACTCTTCGGTCTTTTATTTGTTTAATTGACAGGTGAAAGTGACACACGTAAAAATTACATTAAGGATGAACGGAATGGGACAGAAAAACACATGATGAAACCCACCACTTGGAAATCACACATCAAATGCAAGTTCAATCATTCAAAAGTTGGTCTGCGAAAGATTGGAGGGAAACCCTAAATCTAGTTTTGCATGCGAGACATTGGCTTATCCCATCCAGCTATGGCGGAAGAAAACGAAGGAGAACACGGGCACAAACAATTTCGCCGGTTCAAATGCAAATGCGACTCGGTAAGACCTATACTGGAGCAAATAAATCGAGAACAGGCGGATATTAGAGGAGCGGAGGACCCATGAATTCGAGGTATTCTAGGCTTAAAACATAGGTTAATTCCCCGATGGGCTTAAAGAATTAGAAGCCAAGGCGTTGATAGGCAGCTTGCCTTTCTTATTACTAATGATGTTGTTTTACACGATGCGGGGAGACTTAACGTGAGCCGGTGGCCAGCGTGGTTTCGGGGTGGCGTATGATTCGAGGATGAGTTCGCAGCTCTCCCCATGCTTGAGGAAGAGGATATGTTCATCGAACTAAAGCAGAAATGATCCATGCTTCAGCCATTAAAAGTGCTCAACAGGCCACCGCATGGAGACACAAACAACCCTCGAGACAATACTTTGTGAATCAGATCATAAGTGGGAGCGAAACGAAGAAGCTCATGTTTTAGTGTTGCTGGATTTCACCAACTATTCAGCAGAAAACTTGATGAAATCTTGGACATACTTGGAAGAAGAAGAGTTACGCATCTCACAATGCGAGGATTTGATTGAGGCCCAAGAATCGTATGTCATCATTAACCTCTTCAAAACAGCTATTATTATATCTCTAATGCATTTTGATAATACTAGAAGCTCGGGGTTATAGTTTTCCTCGATTTTTCTGCATACTTCATTTCATAAGAAGTATGAACTATTCTACCGGTGTGGTAGATTTCCATATGTATTTTTCTCCCTTTGAAATATAAAACAACGCTTTGCATCACCACGCCTTCACCACAGTTTTCACTACATTTTTCACCACGGCTTTCACCACACGATTTCACCATAATCGGCCGGGGCATTGACCATTTTTTGACCCGAGGAAAATGGAATGGCTCTCGATTCTCGATAGTATCTTGACCGATTTTGGTGACAAAGAATATATGGATCCCAAATTAGGTCCCCTCAATTGATATGAGGCCAAAATTCATTGAGCTCTGCTTTGTGCAAAAGATTCTTGCAAGGCCACTAACTTTTGCTTCGTGGAATTCTTGTGTTTTTCTTTTCGGTTTCTTTTGAACTCTATTTCTTTTGAACCCGAGCCACCCATCTCATATTTTCCTATTTGCTGAGCTGGTTACCATATTTTGTTAGTGTGCAGATCATAGATTCTGCACCTTCAAATTCCTTGTTTGCATTTTATAATTAATGACAAAAAGTTCAGCTAACTGAAAGAACAGTGGAAACTCAGAGAACAGTTAAAGCAAAACAAGTTCTATTGCAAAACAAGGACTATTGCAAAACAAGTTCTGTCATTAATGAAAAGCCTTTACAAAGAATAGTCACAAGGACTATTGCCAAAAAAATTGAAACCAGGGATTACAATACAAATCTAAACTAATCAGACGGGGGCCATCTTGAGCTCTATATGGAGGTCGTCCTCGCAGGCATACATCTTCATTTCGAGGAGTCGCTCCTCGTCATCATAACCTGCATGCACCCACTCGAGCACCCGCAACGAAGCGACAGCTTGATGATCCATGATGAGCTTCTCCACCTCTGGTGGAGTGAACTTGGCCACCATCAGAATAGAAGCGACCTCCTCCGGGAGGAAGACACGGTCCTCCCAGAAGCCACGGATTCCCGACCGTCTTTGGCTGCGAAGGAGCAGGCACAATGGCCGGGATAGTGTTCCTGCGGAGTGTAGTCTTGAACTTGGCCATGGCGGAAGTGAAGGAGATGGACGGAATGGGGAAGGAGTGAAGGAGATGGCGGAATAGACGATGGGGACGGAATGAAGCTGCAGGCGCAATTTTGGGAATAAAGGGATGCAAATCGTAGGCATCCATACGATTTTGGGAATGAGGCAGAAGAGGAAAGGGACGTTTGCATGCATGCCACCTAGGCTCCAACATGCCACAGTAAAGGGTCAAGCATGCCACATAGACCGAAAGCATGCCACCTAGGCTCCAACATGCCAAGGTGGCTCAAACATGCCACCTAGGCTCCAACATGCCACGTAAGCCCCAACATGCCACCTATGATTCACCACATGATTCACCAAATGCACCACATGATACACCACATGCACCATTTGCATCACCAAACATGTTGGTCAATGGAAGTCAAACATGTAACAAAGGTCATGTAAAGGCTCAAGCATGCCAAGGTGGCTCAAATATGCCACCTAGGCTCCAACATGCCAAGGTGGCTCAAACATGCCACCTAGGCTCCAACATGCCACGTAAGCTCCAACATGCCACCTATGATTCACCACATGATTCACCAAATGCACCACATGATTCACCACATGCACCATTTGCATCACCAAACATGTTGGTCAATGAAAGTCAAACATGTAACAAAGGTCATGTAAAGGCTCAAGCATGCCAAGTTGGCTCAAATATGCCACCTAGGCTCAAACATGCCAAGGTGGCTCAAACATGCCACCTAGGCTCCAACATGCCACGTAAGCTCCAAAGATGCCACCTATGATTCACCACATGATTCACCACATGGTTCACCAAATGCACCACATGATTCACCACATGCACCATTTGCATCACCACATCTATCACGACATGTAACACCACATTGTCATGAATCTTTGAATACATCAATTTCTTCGGAGATTTGAACTCCACCGGTATTTGCTCGGGTCAGCCGAAAAAAGTCTATTGTATACAATAGTATACAACAATGTACATTAGAGTGTCAATGAAAGAATAGGTTACAAGAATAACCTCTTTGGTTACAATAATACAAACATGTGATTACAAGTAAAGATCTATTGATCTCATCAACCTCAAACTTCATTACTACTAAGAATCGTGCTTCACAACATCAATCATCATTCTCAAGTCCAACAAACGCGAACTAGAAATTGGTACACCACGCAACAAACATATCAGGCCTCACATTGGATGAGTAATACCTTCAAATTCTGAACTCACCTTGCATTGGGATAGTGTGTCCAAGTCTCGTGACATTACTCGCAGACCACAACATGCTTTACAAAGACACATATAGCAAGACACATATATGCTTCAGAATGTCTTGGAGGTGTCTTTTGCTTGGAATTCTGCTCTTGCTTTTTCTCTGAGACACTTCCAGCTGCAAAAATTTAACAGATTCGGTAACTATATGGGTCAAATTAAAAAGAAGACAGGCACAAAAGGTTGGAAGTTACCTTGTGACTTACATTCACCAAACGATTTGTTCAGATCATAACCTGATGCATCTGCTGATTTGGCAGATTGGTGTGGAGCATGACTTAATGCATCTGCTGATCTGGCAGATTGTTGTCCAGTTGGAGCACCTACTGGAGCTTGACTTGATGCACCTACTGATTTGTTGACATCTACTGATTTTTCCGACTTCCTGTAACCTGATGCATCTTCTGATTTGCCCGAGTTTCTATCTGTGTCTAATGCTTTCGAAGGGATGAAGAAGTAAGCTACATATCCCTATTGCATCAAACAAGACTTGGTTACCTTTGAGGGTAGAAAATAATTCCCTTTTTGGTGTGCTATATGGACTCACAAAGTCATTGCCACCAGTATGAACAGTTAGACAAGACACTTTAGATACAACAAACAGGACAAGCAAAAGAGACTAAGCCAGCCAGGATCTTGTTTTATGTCGGGCTTACTCCCTTTTCGAGTTTCCTGCTTGATGTATCTAATTCGCCACCTAAAATGAGTGAGCGACCTCATCCTAGGGGGCAAATTAGACACATCAAACAGGACAAACGAAAGAGACTAAGCCAGGGTGAAAGATTAGGAAGTCCACTAATCCTAATTGGCATCTGTCCCTTACATCAGGCCCTTAGCATGTAAACTAAGCTACCTATAAGTGCTCACCTGTAAGTGCCTCAAAAAGCTTGAAGTTGCTTTTGATCCTCCCTACTCACACCTAAGGCTTGTACCCATGTCAGAAAATTCATGACAGCAATTCTCAATGCAACAGTGATTACAAATCCTGCAAAGTGAACGCAAATTTGTCAATGAGAATACAATTATACTAAGCACTTCAGAAATTTTGTTATGAAGTACCTCAAGAGGCTGAGCAGACTTACACTGAATCACTTCTGATCTTGCCTTACACTGAATCACTTCTGATCTTGTAGAGTTGATCCATTCTCCCAGTGTCCTGTTGAATTCAACTGGAAAGTAATCCAAGGTTAGTACCACATGACACAACAGGCACCACTTTACACACCACAAATTCCATCATGACAAACTTTGCACCACAAATGGCGTCATATTCACCACATGTGGTGTGGCATGTGGCACCAAGGTGGCGTCATATTCACCACATGTGGTGTGGCATGTGGCACCAAACTGGTGCCACATGACACACCACCTATGGCACCACAATGCACCCAAGGCACCACATATGGCAATCCATTACTTCGCACCACAAATGGCGTCAAAGACACCACATGTGGTGCAAAATGTGGATCCATAGTGGTGCCACATTAGACACCACATGTGGCACCACAATGCAAAGAAGGCACCACATCCGGCAGGCATCCACCACCCCATATGTGGCAGATAGCGTGGTGCAATATTTAGCGCAGCAGTTGGCACCACATATGGCAGACAATCCACCATTCACAAGTATCACCATATCTAACATCACATATGACACTAAGTATAGAAACATATGGAAGCCAATTCACTATTCAGATAAGGTACCACGTTTGGTACTATATGTGACACTACATATGCTACAAACTACATTATTAACATATAATTGGCACCATATGACTGTCCTGTAACACATTTGGAGCTACATACTATTGTGAACTGAAATTATCCACCACAACTCGAAACTAGCAGCACAAATTTCCTACACATAACTTACAACACACCCAAATGAAGAAGTAAGTGGTGTACCTGATTGTTCAAGCTTGCTAGACCTTGCTGGAAAATAATAGTTCCAATATTAAATTGCATCATATGGTGGTTCCAGAAGAAGAGGGTTGAAAAGTACCTATTTTTTCAGTGATTTTCCCCGAGATTCTTCTTACAGCTTGAGGAGGCTTGAATTGTGGCCTAGTCATTTCAAGAGAGGAAGCATCATCTGTGGCAGGTTGCTCTGCTTCCTCACTATTTGAAATGCTTGCATGCTTCCTCTTACATTGGGAGGAGAGTCTTCAGACCCTTTTTCTTAACTGCTGCGAAACTCAACCGGTTTTATTTCTTTTCCTTTTGTGTGAAGGTAATACGCAATGACCATAGTCCCAGGAGGCCATGCCTCCCGGTGCACACTTCCCACTGTGATTTTTTGTAAAGGCACATATATTCATTATACCTCTCCTTGCTCAGATTCTTCAACCTCCATGATGAAACAAAACAATATTCTAAACAACAGAGAATCATGGGCATCCCCGAATCTAGAATGCAACCCACCTGTAAGTGGATTTTCCTAATACTTTCGGTCCCCAAACAGACTCGATTTCTTCTTGTGTGGCGTATCGCTTTGCCTGTACATTTCCTTGTAGGTGTATCCCGTGGCATTCAAGTCCGGTATGATCAGAGCCATTTCGTGATCGATCTTCTTGCCATAAATCAGAAATGGTCTTGGCGGATTAAGGGAGCGTGATCAGAGTTTTTGAGGGAAAATGAAAATTCAGAATCAGAAATGGTCTTGCCGGATTAAGGGAGCGTGATCAGAGTTTTTGAGGGAAAATGATCGTGTACGTTGCTGAATAAGCCTGAATAAGACTGAAAGGACAAAATTTTGAATAAGTAATCATGTGTATTTTTGAAAAAATAACTCCCTCTCCCACTACAAATTCGGTAGTTCCCACCACACTTAGCACCCAAAAATGTGGTGCTAAAATGCACGTTTTTGTTCCACTACAACATGCTTTCACCCATTATTGTACATGATGCACATTTTCTTGGCAGCTCTATTAGGAGTATGGATTGGTTAGTTCACAATTGGGATTGCTTTCAGAGTTGGATTTATATTTACAGGCTCAAGTGATCGAACACAGTTGAAAATTGATTACCATTGTTTTTGTTAACTGTCTTAAAGAATTAACCTGGTATATGTGTTGAGCTACTTGCTGTTGAAAGTGTGAACTTTGCCATTGGCAACTTATCCAGGTTTTGCTGTCTGCTTTCAATGCTTTGGCAAATAGATTCCTTCCAATAAGGTTGATTTTTTCAGCTTGTTGGAAGCGTGACAATTGGCATTGCCCCCAGATTAGCTTTCATGTTTTGTCATCGTAAATATAAACATGTGACCTGTACAATTTGTAGAAAATACTGTATATGAAAATCAGAGTAACAATGTTGGTAACAATATAGACGATATCTTTATCCTGAATGTTCTCTTGAAAATGCTTGTATTTTCGTGAGGGAAGATCCAAGATGTTGCCTAGTTGACATCTTCTGTTGAAGATCCGAAATCTTCAGGACCTGAGAATTACTACAAGTTCCGTGTCGTTTTTAGGCTTAAGGTTTTTTCGCCACAAGAAGCTCTCTCGGATGCATAATTGCGGGTATTCAAAGATTATAGAGTCGTTTAAGGATGATTTGCTTTCGTTAAAAGATTCTCGCTTTTTTTAATGTTAATGTTCACGATGCAAGAACTTCCAAAACTTCACCAAATACAAGAGAAATAGATCAAACTAAAGCTTGTTGGCATCCGATGCCGATTCACCAATGCAAGAAATCGATGAGGAAATTCTTACGCAAAGCTCTTTGGGAAAAAGTTCCTCTTTCAAAATGTCCTTATTGCCTAGTCTAAAAATTTGCAGGCAATAAAAGGACCTCGCAAATATGAGTGGGATGTATGATTGCTTGCTTTCATTGGTGTCCTTTACACATAGAACGAAGTAGATTGTGCTAATGGCATAATGAGTGACAATTTCACTGACCGGTAAAGCATTTATGGCATCCAATTCGGACCAAATGATGTAGAGACTTCTTGCGAAAGCAATTACCTCAGCTTTATACAAATGACAAAACCGGATGGGAATCTCTATGCCCCAATCTCAAGAAGAGGCTATCGGGAAGCTAGAGCATCCGGGCGATTGCAATCCGGTTATGTAAGTGAGGAATTGTTGCGTAATATGAGAACCCCCGCACTCTCCGCTACCTTCCGAACCTCCGCTCCCATAAATCGCCTTCTTCCATTGAAGAAGAAATTCTTCCCAAGAAGAAGAATAAGTGCAAATGGTTGGAAAAGTCCGACATGCCTTCTTTCGTGGATATCCCGCAAAGCCCACACAAAGGTTATCGGATTTCCGAGCACCGAGTCGTTCTTGAAGAGAGTTGAAGCAACGGAGGAAGAAAAGTTAAGCCCATGGATATATATTTAAAAGGCACTGCTTAGCATTATGGTGGCGGGGAAGAAAGAGACTGGATCCAAAATAATAAGTAATTGGGACGATTTTAGGAAGGAGTTTGAAGCATTACACCGCCTCCGTTATTATTACCAAGTAATCCAAAGAGAATGGGATCATATTCAAAGAAACAGAAGGAGAGACTGAATGATTTCACTATGAAAATCACTTGGCTGCGTAGATGAATAACATGGACGCTCAGGAATTGACAAGGAAGTACATCAACGGATTACGTACGGATATCTTCAGCGAGGTTAGCTACTCCAGGCCCAAGGGCTTACGAGATGCCATAATTTATGCATCTGCTGCTGAGTTAAAAATTAATCCAAAGGCAAAAAGAAGTTATGCATGGCATCCATACTCCAGCCCAGATGACGAGAATGGGGGGAAACGGAAAAAGAGAAAGGAAGTGGATGTGGAAACTCCTGAGAATGCATCTGAGCAAAAGAAAGGAAGTATGGGTAAGTCCAAGGAAATACGTTGTTTCCGTTGTGGTGGAAATCATTATCAGAGGTATTGTCCTGAGAATAAAGCTGTTACAAGGTCTGGATATCCTCCACAGCCACAAAAAAGCATTGAAGGACAAATGCATAATGTTCACATAGAGGAAATAGATCCAGGTTTATACGAAGCTGAGAATTTAAAAGCAGAGAAGAAAGCGGCTCACGTAGCGCATATGTAAGAAGAGAAAAACAAACTGACGATAGGTTACCATTTGTCTGGTAAAAAGTAGCATGATTAAGGATTCAGTTTAGAATTTAGATATTTTATCTGAAATTGTTATATTTCCTTAAGATGATTGTTCATGCCATTAACAAAATACAAAACTATGGTTGGTGCCATACTTGTAAACATTAATGGATGAATTTGCAAATGCAATTTTAGATTGGTGTCTAAGCAAATTGCAAACCAGTAGTCAAGGCCGCCGCGAGCACCGAGAGCTATCAGATGGGCATATTTGCCCTTTATTCCTCGATCTGGACCGTACATGGCGATCCTCGTTTGTGGGATATGCCTGTACAAGTTTTTGTACACTGTATATTAAGGTTTGCAAAATACTATAAGGTTTGAGGGAATGTACTTAATAGTGTTAATTCTGTACATGTATTGTAAGTTTTTAGGGGCTCTCGCTGCCCTACGTAAGCCCCGTGTGAATATGCACTCAAATCAAAGGGGGTTTCGAGGGATTTTAATTTGTAATTGTTGGATGTAATAATTTGTGTTAATTAATCTTAATGGTACTTATTTGTTGGTTGTTGTATTATAAAAAGCAAATATAGGTAAACAACAATGCAACACGAATAATAGTAATAATGGATTGTTTAGTACTTGTTTATTGTTGGTTGTGATATTAAAAAAAAAATTTGGGCCCTTCGGGCCCTAACAAAACGAACCTTCTAGGTATCAAACTTGAGCTAAGAACAATCTCCATTACCAACAACTCGAAAGATTCCATAGAAAGCAGCCACAAGCAGCTCATTTCCCAAGTATGGTTGTATCCCCAAAGTACCCGCGCACAAAGCACGTGAATTACCTAGCTCCTTGTGGGGATTTGTCCTTGTATAGAGTTGCTAGAAAAGCAATTACAAGAGGCATATAACTTGGAACCAGGATAAAAATGCACTATGAATTAAACAGAAGCAATTCAGATAACATGCTTATGCTTATGCTAGAACACATTAAGTGTGTAAAATATAGAAAAAATGTACAATGTTTGAAGAGCCTCAATATCCACACAAGCCTCTGCAAATAAAACCTTAGCATATGTCCTTTTGCAATGGGTGAAACATTCAGATGACAATTGTTACTTCCCTCTATTTCCCTCTACAAACAGAAGTTTGCTGAGCAGTGGAGACAAATAGGCTTTTTGCCTTGGTGCACTGCATTGAAGCCAATTTTTGCCAGGTTTTTGCCACAATTGAGCATGTACGTGATGGAATAGGAGGAACGGAGACAAATAAGCTATGTGGCAAACTGCAACTCTAGGATTCATGGCAATCATCCGCAGGTTCCTGCATGGTTTTTTCCTTGATGAAATGAGAGGTTTTAAATACAAAACTTCAAATGGCTTGCAAAATAAGAATTTTGACATAGGTGAAAAGGATGGGAACGATAGAGAGGGTGCTTACCAATTTCAAAAGGGATGGCTTCTCAGCTTCTTTTCTTGTATCCGATTTGTGCATCATCTTGTGTAACAATGGAGGCGCACTGGAAATGTGGCTGCCTAAGAATGGAACCCACAAATTTACTAATCTTGAACCAAATTGGGAATGAAATCAAAACACCCATGGCAGGAATGCAGGAAAAGGTTTCAGTAAGAGTAATAATATCACTGCAAAGATCCTTCTAGCAAAGCCATCACGCCCATACATGCCACAAATAAGACCGCTTTGTACAAAATCAAGCATTCAATAATCAAATTACGTTGCAATCCCATCTTTTCCATGGCCTGTGCAAGAGATGCTGATAATTATTTCCTCTAGTACTTGGCCTTCCAAGCATCAGCCTGTAGGCTGTGATAAAGAAGCACATTAAACTAGTAGAAAGGATAGGTAGAAACAACCCCTTGTGTAGTTATACAAATTGAATCAAACATTGGATTCAACGTCAAAGAATCATACATCCAGGCTGTGCAGCTTGCTAAAATCAGTCTTGTTACCAGAGAAAATAGGCCTAAGGCCCTGCCCCTGCAGCCCTTGCAATATCCCGTAAGAAATAGACCTGCTTTGGAGGAGCAACATGCTTTGAACTGCCAGATCCAGGTTTTCGTGGAGCAACAAAGGTAACGAAATAGGCTTAGTTGAAGGAAAAAGGGTTACAGAACAAACCTTGAAGCTGATGGATCCTGCTTTCGTGGTTGCTCCAAGCCCGATTTCGAGGAGCAACAATCCTTGAACTGCCAGCTCTAGTTTTCGTGGAGCAACAAAGGATGCATGTGTTCTAGAAGTGTTCTGGTAAAGCAAAATCAAGGTATTGCCTTGCCCTAGAGAAAAAATGGGAACAGACAGAGAGGCAGTGCTGCACAACGAATTATCTACCAGTAAACGATGCAGAAGAACATCCAACTTCCCATCACGGCCACATGCATTTGCTTGCAGTAAAAAAGTCCTCGATTCCAAAGAAGGAACGGAACAAAAGGGCATAAATGTAAAAAAACAAAACCCTAGAATAGAAGAATCGAGTTTTGCATGCCGTTTGAGTTCTGATGAAGGAAAATTGAAGGGGTAAACCGTGGTCAAAATGGTTTTTAGCCATAAATTCCCTAGATATACTGATTAGTAGTTCCCATGTAATACGCTTTCGAAATCATACGAAAACCATAGAAAAAATAGTACAAAAATACAAAAGCAACCCCCTGTTATTATGCTAGAAATCTTATAGTATTTTGTAAATCTTGTTATACAGTATAATAAATTCTATACATCCATACCCCACAAACGAGGAACTTTGTGTACGGTGTAGATTAAGGAATGAGGGGTGAATATGCCAATCTAACAGCTCTCGCTGCCCCACGTCACCCCCCGTGTGAATATGCACCCAAACAAAAGGGGGTTTAAGGGGGAATTTAATTTTAAACATGTTTAATGTAATGATTTGTGTTAATTAATGTTAATAGTAGTTATATTGGTTGTTATATTAGAAAACATTTTCGGCCCTTTGAGCCCCAAAAGAAACAAACATACATAAACTCTGAGGTAAACAAAAAATAAAAATCAAAATAAAATAAAAGCACAAAATGAATAATGTGTTATTGTAAACCATATATTTTAAATTGCATAATTTATAGGCTCCAAATTTTCCAAACACAACAAACATAATGAAATATCCTGCCAAACATTTTCAAAAGAGCTCCTGCACGATGAGATAGCTTAACCAATAAAGACCGAAGATGTATTGGCAACATTAGATACATCATGTAATAGTAACACACATTATTCAACCAATAAAGACCGAAGATGTATTGGCAACATTAGATACATCATGTAATAGTAACACACATTATTCCCGCAACCTTTCCTCTAGATCCCTCGTTAGATCTTCAATAGCTTTCTCAACCTTCTCTTCCGTTATTTTTTCCCTTTGAGAACGTTACTCCTATATTTCTATCTTCAACAATAATCTTGCGCTACTACTCGTCCACTTCAAACGGCCATCCAATCATTGGCATGCCATCAAATGCTCTCCCTACAGAACCCCAACTGCAATGAGCTAGAAAGCCACCAATAGAAGCATGGCCCCAACCGCAATGAGTTAGAAAGCCACCAATAGAAGCATGGCCTAAGACCAACCTACTGGGCCTAGTCTCACACTTCTAAAAATGTTTGTTGGAATGCGAGAAAATTCTCCAAAGAACAGAGCGACCAATGCAAGAACATCTTCCAAAGGATGCTTGCTCTATTACCAAAGGAGATGTAAAAGCACAGTTTTGGAGGACGAATATCCGACCATTTGAGGCACTTCGACATTTTCTTTCTTAAGTGACAACCGAAAGTCGACTAGCATCCCGAAACATCGGTCCAACAGAACAAACCTTGGTCCCCATAATTTCGTGATTTCATCAAACACTTGAGTTTCTAATTCATGAAAGGAGTTTACAAGGATCCAAGAAGACTTTTTAAGTAATAAAGTCGCCCCCCATCTTGTTCGAGATATGGATAAGAAAGATTGTGAATATGTAAAGGCAGTTGTTGAGAAGTTAATCAGATACCGTGCATGGACTTTAGTGCTTCGCCATGCCAAATTTTAATTTCGATTTTGCACCAACGTATAGAAAAATATTCAAATGAAAAACAAACCCGGTTTTGGAGAAACATATACATTTGAGAGGCGGAAAGGGTTGGCCCTTGGTAAAATAATCGGGTATATGATACTCCACAAAGAATGCAAGCCGCAGAGCTTGGAAAATAACATGCTTCGTGAATGTTAAATTTTTCTCGAAAGATCATGCGTCCCAAACACAAACAAAGTCATAAATGATACTCCTAACACGAGGAAGTTTGGCTATAACCTTTTCAAATGCAGAGCCGAGACCAATCAGGGCCACATAACGCAGACATTAAGAAGAAGATCATCAATGGCCAAATGAACAGGGGCAATCAAGGGCTACACTTCTTATCCTCGCTTCGTAATAGTGCCCAAAATCTCTCACTTTAGAATTGTTTAAAGTAGCAAATATAGAAATTGCCATGGATTATCGACTCTAAGTGCCATTCGGCGTGCTCCAAAACCACCAAAGCATTACACACGCCATTTTTTCACTTCCATTTCAAGGTGCTCTTGGATCTACCACAATTTTTCCAACTATATGGAACTCTCACGGATTTGAAAAGAATAGGATTCTTCGATCCCCCAAACCATTCTCGCCATTGCGCCATTCTTTGCCCTAAAATGCTATCCACGAGACTTGAAAAGAACACTACAAGAGAATGCCCGCTAGACGCCAAGAAAATCATCAGGCGGTCCAAGGTGGGTTTTAAGTGCATAGTGACGATTGTAATGACGAAAGGGGTGGACGATAAACCCGACGAATCGCGCCTCGATGCATATCCCGACGAGTAGCCCGATACAAAATTTTCTCGACTATTAGTCCGACGAAAACTCGGCGAAAAGCCCGACGATTGGTCCGACTAAAGATCCGGCGAACAAGCCGACTAGTATCCCTGGCGTGAACGTCGACGATTATAATCGACTATTAATCGGACTATTTAACGCCGGACAAATAGTCGACATATTATTCACGTATTAGTCAATTTATTCGTCATACTTATGTTTTTCTTGAATCATTTCCCTCGAATTCGAAGCTTGGCTTGTATGTTTTGTTTGAATCATTAGCACTTTAATGGCATGCATGAAACACAAAAATAACTTTTACGTCAAGGAACTAATGAGAAGCACAAAACATCACACATTTTCCCTTTAAGCACACATCACACATCGCACATTTTCCCTTTTGAGGCGTTTACACTAAGTCCTTAGTAAGTACATCTAGACTCGATTTCTACCAATTGAAATAATTCAAAGTGTGTAAGTTATGGGAATTAGCAATAAGCAAGGTGTAAGTTATTGGTTATTAAATCTACTAGACATTGCACTTCAAACAAAATTCCGGTCTAAGTTCTAGGAATTAGCAATATTTTTATTGGTTATTAAATCTACTAGGCAATAAGTGACAATATCTTTGCTTCCTTATTTATAAAACCAATGTTCTTGTTATAAAACCAATGTTATTGTGATACTTTGAACCTATGCACTCTTCAAAACCATTCTATATTACTACCATATGAGCTAACTAATTAGATCATAAAATTGTTCGCCTTAGGTTTAGGTTTATAGAAAAAAAGGAAAAAAAAGGTTTAGGTTTAGGGAAAAAAAGTCAAAAAGCATGTGAGAAATATCCCACATGCATGTTTCAAATTATGGAATCTCATTTAAAAGGAGTTAACTTTCAAATTCTAATAACATGTGACTAGCCTGGCTGTCGCACCCCTTGGGGACACCCTTGGGAAAGTGGCAATGGTGCGTGTAGGGGATGCCTTACATTCTGACGTTTCTTTTTACTTCCATTTCTCTTTCTTCCCGCCCGCCAGCTTCTTCCTGTGATCGATTTGGCGCCAGAGGGAGACCTCGCCTACCTTGCTGGCGCACTACAAGAGAATGATGGCTAAACGTCAGAATAATCGTCAGACACCCTTCATAAAATAGACAACTGCCCAAGCCCTTATTCCTGACGAATATACTGACGAGTTTTATCTGACGATAAATCGTCAGAATAATCGTCAAATAATTAGTCAGACTTAGTCAGATGATTAGTCAGATAAATAGTCAGAAGCTTAGTCAGATAAAACGTCAAGAGTGATAGTCAGATAATTAGTCATATTTAGTCAGATAAATAGTCAAATGAGTAGTCATATGATTAGTCAGAAGCTTAGTCAGTTTATTAGTCATTTATTAGTCAGACGTCAGCTTATATTAGTCAGATAAGTCGTCATGTTATTAGTTAGATAATTCTGCAGTTTTTTAGTCAATATAATAGTTAGAATATTGATCATCATATTTGCGATATTTATATACCAAACAGGGATTTGAACCCTGATATTCCATCTTGTAATAAGACTCTAAACTTTAATGCAGTTCAAAAGTCTACCATGGTATTCCTTTCATTTAGTGTCGAGCTTATTGAGTTCATGCTCAAGTTTTTGCAAATCACAATACTCTGCTATTCACACCAGCTCCGTATATTTTGAGTGGAAGGTCCCGAATAATACAAGATATTAAAATCTGTTTGCCTGTCACAAGAAAACACAGATCACACCTTTAAAAATGTCACAAGAAAACACATATCACACCTTTAAAAATGTCTCATCCTGATGCTCCGTTGATTATGCCATCATAAACTAAAAAAATTGAAGATCCTGCTATCGCCGCCAGAATGCTCATTCACCAACAGGCTACGGTAATGTGGTCAACCTTAAATTCATGAGTAGGAGGTGAGTATCTTCTTGTGTGTAGGTTCATAAACATGCCAGCCCAAAAAATTGGAGACCCTGTAAATAAATGATGTCCTTTTTGAATGAGACTATTAATACCTTTTGTAGAAAGAATATTAATACCATTTGAATGATGATACTTTATCCCAATGGAATCCCAACCAAATTTTTTCACTTTAGACACTACTTGCCATCAAGTCCATTATATTACATTATTTCATATAGTAATAGGATGAACATAATACCTCTGCCTTTAGAGGGTCCCATAATGGCTGAAGAGGTAGATCTGAAGTTTCCTGAATTATGTTTATGACGAGCAGCGCTATGTCGAATGCAAGGGTCATAGACCTACAACAAACACCACCAAGTCATTTCTCATAAAATATATAAAACATAATATGTGGCATAAGTGGGTTAGAGTTGTTACTATAGATGAAACAATAAGTGGGTTAGAGTTGTTACTGTAGATGACGGAACATCATCAAGATCATCAGCAAATAGCACAACGCATCTTAGAGCTCCATGCACTATAAGTGAAGGCCTAAATTCTTACCTGATAAATTGCAGATACTATGATTAGATTTCCATTGCGGTCTGGAGTAATTTGATGGTGCAGCTATTGGGTGATTCTGGTCTGCAAGCTTTGGTCCAAGTCATCGATTTTACTCATAACAGTGCTGTCAAAAATGGTCAAAGATCAAAACTCCATCTCCTCGTACCTGGCCCTTGAACCTTCTTCATAGAATACATGATTTGAAAGAAGTCAATGCACAATTATGCGTAGAGCTGGTTTCTGTGTGGCCAAGACGAAGAAAACATTTAGTCATATATTCCCCTTCAAGATTCCAGGTTCCCTTTCAAAACTACCCAGCATTGTCTCACCATCAAAATCGTTGTAAGCATCTTTGTCATTACTCCTTAAAATGTGCACGTTGTAATTTACCTGCAAAACATGTATAGAATGCTTAGACGCAGACCATGACCATCTTTGCTAAGTTCCTATTTCTAGCAGTCACGATGTTTCCAAGCTTCTTAGATTGAGGAAGATAGCATATTCCTTTTATCAAGATAGGCTCTGGAATTGCTACTAAGAAATTTAGAAATAAGATATAAGTGTCATTTTCATCAGTCCCAGACGTAAGATGTGTCTTTAGAAAAATTACCTGGCCTGCATAGAGGACAAGTTCGTCTTCAAGAGTGCTATCGAACATTTTGAATGAAGTCAAAAACTTTTTCCGTTCAGACTTAAACAGATTTACTTGAGCCAAGAAGTCAGCATGAACAGGTCGATGATCTGAGAGTTTATATTCTGCACGTTGGTATGATATCTGCTCTAAACCATCTCCATACCAGAGGATACGATCACACCTGTTGAAAAACAATACACTTAAGAAAAAGAAGACTATGAGACCAAAATGTTTATATCAGAGAAGCTGAATCCAACCATGCTGGGGTGCGCCGCTTTTCTCCTGGCTTGGCCAGTTCTCCAGAATAACAATCTGAGTTTTTCTTGTCCCTCAGAAGAGAGATTCCCAGTCATCAGCTGCAATCAGTGCCCTTACTTCACTATCAGACAAACCTAGCCTTTAGTTCAAGTCTCCAAGCCATATTACACGGCTGCAATGGCAGGTTGAGAATCAGTGTTTAGAAATTTGAAAAAGAATATTGCATGTTCAAACACTTACTCGTGATCCAGTATGGTCTCTAGCAAGTTCCTTGCAACAGATATAGAAGATCGTGGAAAATATGTCCTGCGCATGATCTCCATCACATCAGCATTTCTTCGAAGCTCATCACCTTCCTTCTCCCCAGATGTCAAATGTGTGCAAACAAAACAGAAACTCGTCTTGTAAAGCATCATGCTCACAGATATTGATCCCCGTTACAAAGAAAAGGGAACTTAAGGGATGCATACTCCGTAGAAAAACTCCGTCTCATAGGCCAATAGGAGCAAAAACTTTTGATTTATATCAGGTGCAGAAAACCAACAAAGTAATTAAGTATATGCAAAGCTCCTAACAGTAGAGGACTGCGTTAGCATGTCTATTCTAACAGTAATTAATTGGTGAAACAATGCCGCGTACATTTAGTAAGCAGAGTGATATACTGGGCAGCTAACATGGCCTTCAAGATTTCTGAATTAGAGAGCGGATCAAGTGATTATTGGAATGAAATAATAGAACTTCTAAAATAAACAACATGTTATAGTTCAGAAAGCATAGTTCCATGTGCCTATTGTCTACCATGGAAGAAACCTGGATTAGCTGAACGCAATCATCCTGTAAAATTTCATCCTTTTCATTGATGAAGAGCTTCACCACTTCAATATTCAATATTATTTGCAGGGCTAATATTTGCCTTTGGGACATATCACAAGGCTGCAACTCAGGCATAAATCTCTTGGTATTCCTATCAAATTTGTCCCTTTTGGGATCAGCGTTGTGCAGCCTACAGAATTCAAAAAATTGGCATTTGATGTTCAATGCCAGTCTTCCTAAACGGATCTACTAATCTTGCTCTAGTTTGGTCCTTGTTGGTCCTCTGGCCGCCCTGCCATGCCCTTAGAAAAATTCAGCGGATCTTAGAATGTAAAGGGAGAAACTAATGAACTTAGGGTAAAGAATTAGTTGTAAACGCTGCGCTGATCCGGGATCCTAGTTTCAAACCTAGCTTACTTTCCAGATGACGAATACATTGCAAGAACGAGATATGAAATGTATTTTTACCTGATCATATTTTGAAGGTAGATAAAATCGCAGCCACAAATCTCTGATATGCATGCAACAGAAAAGATGCTTCTAGATGTAGCCAAAATCGTCCATTTTCTATTCCGGCGCTAGGGTTCGAAAGAGCAACGACCATTTAGGTCTCACGAACACAAGCAAAAAAATCGCATGTCAAGGTAGGTCGCTCATATGAGCCAATGCTAGGATTAAAACCGAAATGGACAATGGACCTACGAACCAAATCATGATACCTAACTGTGCATAATGTAACCATTAGTCACTACTAAAAAGCTATTTACATTTTGCTCGTTAGTCAATCTTCCACCTACAAGGTCACCAAGAAAAATGCCAAATAATCCATATGGCACCAAGGAATCATATCAGGATGGCAAAATATCAGTTTTATCAGCATCACACCGCTATGACGTAGCTAACAGAAGGTATTCTTACGTTAAAATGGGTAACCTGACTAGGCATATTGTATCCCATTTCACATACATCTCAAACCCTAATTGTTGATCACAAATTGCGCATGAGGTTCATAAAATATGTATGAAATACACAATAAGCAAAAGATTCAAATCCATACATTTTGTGAGCTTTATAGATAACTTAATGATCACGTGCAAAAGAATTAGCGGTCATGATGTGTTGGGCATGCAGGGATTGGAACTAAAACGATGTGAAGCAGTACGCACATGTCCCTTCTACGAGTTGTGTTTTAAAAGGGAAGGAAGGGCATAGAAGGGGAATCATGGGCTTCGTCATAGCAATGATTAACAATCCCCATAATATTCAACATTTATTGCGAGGATGATATTTATATAGGAGTTTTAAGAAATAAACACATAACCAACTTATGCCCTACAACGTTGGGCAACATTACTAGTTTACGTCATCGGGGTTATTGAAGGACTATAGAATAGCAACAACTACAATAGATATTATGCATGACGGTTTGTTCGGCGTAAAATAGTCGGCAGATAATAGTCAAAGAATTAGTTCGACTAATCGTTAAATTGTTTGTCGGATAAATAGTCGACATTTAGTCGACAGTTAGTCGCTTTATTAGTCAACGATTGAGTCACCAAATCGTCATGAACCATTAGATCATACTACACGCCACATTATTAGTCACATTATTAGTCACATTATTAGTCAACACACTAGTCAAGGTACACGCGTCGGGTTTGGGCGTCCACAAAATTCGTCGGATGCTTATTAGTCGGTTTAATAAGTCGATTTTTTTTCGGTTTGCTTATTAGTCGGACCAACCGTCCACTATGTCGATCAAATATACATTTGACATATTGTTTTGGGCCCTCTGACGATTTTTCTGACGTTTAGTAGTCATTCTCTTGTAGTGGCGTGCTGCCAACAAGTAACCTCTCTTCTGCCTGCTTGCTTGCTTGCTAACTTTACTGACTTTGGGTTATGATTACGTTTTTCTAGTGGTCTCAAAGGAGAACTCGAAGAAGAGAGGGCAAAGAATCAGACGAAATGAGGACACTCATAATGATACAACAGATGTGGCAGGAATCATTGGAGGGATGACGGAAAAGGAGTTGCTTCTAGTTAGAGCTTTACTTGACAAACAAATTGGACATCTTGCTACCCCATCAACAAGTAAAAAGCAAGGTTCTAGCTCCTTCAAAACTGTGGGAAGGTCAAGGTATTAGCCATCAACCTGTGTAACTGTCATTTTAATTATTTTACTGTTGATTCTTTAAATGCTTTCTTTGATTCTTTAATTATTTCGACTTTCCAATGGTGGTATAGTGCTAGCCTTCTCATGAATCAAATTACAATCAGATTGTAATTTGATCCATTATATGCTGCATTTCCACTCCAAGTTCCTGCAGCTGAAAGAACCCTTGAATTCCACTCATTTTGATTGCGTCCCTCTCCCTCAGAACCCAGCATTCTTCCTGCAGGAAGCCTCTCCCTCTCCGTGACTGTTGTATCTCATGAAGCCATGTTCTGCAAAAGTACAAAAAATGCAAAAAGCATGGCAGAACTTGGAGCATAGAGGTTATTTGATTCTGAACCAATCGAATATTTCCTTGTATCTTGTTTTTGCAGAGGTTCTACAATGTATCATGAACGCGCGGGCTCATTTTATTGCCCATATTTTCAGCACATTTTCTGCATTTCAGAGCTTATCAAGTGTGACAATCACATTTCTACTATTTAACCAGGCCATTTCTTAAAGCCTGTCATGCATCCTAATGTGATCAGATTATTTAACTTGAGCTTTTAGCATCTTCCACTTCCCGTTTACCGTTTTAATTTTCCACTTCCCGTTTACCGTTTTAATTTAGTGCATGCTCAAATGCTTAATATTCTTACTACTCAGTAGCAACTCCAGACCGTCTTCACGCCTCCAATATTCCTTTAATCTGGATATTCATTTCACGATCCAAAGGGATCAATTCCACCAAGCATTATGTCCTTCATATAATTATCTTACTTCCTATTTTTAAGGTACTTAGAATAATTACGCTTCCTTTCCCAATCTAGTCTAATCTGCCAGATCCCCAGCATATAATGCCATGTAATATACAAATCAGTTTTTACAGCAGATTCCATGCTATATCAGAGTCTGCCAAGCACATTTAGTTGCTCATATTTTCCACCATCAGATCTTACCAAGTGTGACAGTCATACAGTCATAATGGCAATCATAATGTATGCTCTGATTATTCTATTTGAGTTTTTAGCATAATCTACTTCCTATTTATCACATTAATTCAGGCCCAATGCTTATTATTCCTATTACTCATTAGCAGACAGACCGTCACCATGTGTCCAAGATGCATTTACTCTAGAACATTAATAAATTTTTAATTCCCTGCACTTCAGAGTTTACCAAATGTGACGGTCATACTATTAGAATAATTCAACCACGTTTCTCCTATTTGAGCCAGCCTGCAGTGCATCCTGACATAATGATCAGATTATTTGGCTTGGGTTTTTAGCATGTTCTACCTCCCATTTACTATATTAATTTAATGCATGTCCAATGCTTAATATTGCATAATTTGATCCATGGTGCGTGTACGCTTTGAGCAGATTCTCCTCCATGGTGCAGGTAATATTTGAGCATATTAAGAGCTTTATAATGTAATTCATGTATCTTTGCTTGCTTGCGTGAAAATCCATTAATGCCCACTGAAGAAATTGACGAGGATGAGGAAGATGATGAGGTTCCAGAAGGGGAGGAGGACGATGAAGTGCCGGAAGATTATGATGTTGTATTTTCTCATCTCACTATGAAGACTGGGGTATGCATTCTTTGTTTCATTGAGTTTAAGTTCTAACTATGATATCTATCTAATATATCTTTGGTTTTCTATTTTGCTCATTTCACTATGCATAGGTTCTTGTAGTGCAAGGAGGTGACACATCTAGATGAGAAGGGTCAAGGATGGGATCTGACCCTTGGTCATCTTTGTAAAATACTTTGCCTGAGAAATTGATAAGGATTGGAAGCAAGTGAAAGCATCCAACAAGAAAAGGTTATTGCATCATATGGAAAGCAAGTTTGGTAAAGGCGTGATGGCTCATAGACTTTTGTTTACTGCAGGTAAAATTTAACCATGGAAGTAAGTATCTTTTTGTGATGTAAATGCTATGTTATTTCCAGAATTGTTTAATCAGGTATTGCAATTGTTGTAGGAATTGGTTGGCAAAAATAAGTTTGCAACCGCCCACGCACATGTTAAACCTAAAGTTTGGGATAGATTTCGAAACCTATGGTAAAAATAATGGCCAACAAGTAAAAGTCTCATTCAAGAGTGAAGGAACCAAAAGTAAAGAGTCGGACGCCTTGGATATGATGGCATCAATCTTTACTATGTAAGAATACAAGTAATGTTTTGAAAATTTCTTTGACTAATTTTTTTTGGACCTTGTAGTATCGAGATTGGGGTTGTTATCCTTCGGCAACAACTTTTCGTAAAATAGTGGAGAAAGGGCCATACAAGATCTATCGGGATGCTTTAATTGCCCAAGGAAGAGTTCCTAGAAACGTAAGTACCAATAATTCTAGTTTTCCAATAATTCTTGGTGCTGGTCTAGTTTTCCAATAATTCTACCATAAAAGTCCATAAAGTTTCCCCAATCTTATCAAGGATTGGTTGTATTTTTCAAGGACACCTCCATTTAGCCAGAATTCAGCTATGATGGAGTAAGCAAGGATGTCATTTGATTCAAAAAGATCATTCTTTGCTTTTTATCCCCGTTTTTAATCTTTGCTTTTTATCCCTGTTTTTTAATGCTATTTATCCATGTTTTTTAATGTTTTTTTATCTCTGTTTTTTAATGCTGCTGACATGTTTTGTTTGTAGTTTAAGGCGTTGGACCATTTAGGAAAGAAGGGGGCGAGGAAGAAGAACAAGGATAAAAAAGAAAAGGAAGGTTAGTATATGCTCTTATGGCTTATATATTCATACAAGTTTTTTAAACTTGAATATTGTCTTTATTTAGGATGTAGACATCGAGGTGGATGGAGTTTTAGGACAAGATCATTTGGCCATTGGTGAAAATGGAGGCAATGACATCAATGAAATAGGAGGGAATGACTTCAACGGATTCAATGGAGGTGATGTAGATGCTAATGCAATTGTTGATGGAGGTGAGGGAGATGCTAATGAAATTGTTGATGGAGGCTGAGGGAGATGCTAATGAAATTGTTGATGGAGGTGAGGGTGATAAAGGGGAACAAGAAGGCGTAGTTGATGGGTGGAAGGGATGATATTGAAGAAGAAAATATTGAATATTTAGAGGGTAATGGCGGCGTTACACCCAATTGGATGCATGATATGTTTGCTGGATCTTGAGATGAGCTCCCTCAAGAGAGAAGGAAATGACTCGGTTAGGGAAGAGAAAGGCAAGTGATAATCGTCCACTTCAAGGAAAAAAAAGGTAAGAAGGGCGGCCCGCCGTCTCATTGGCGAAAACTTGAGCCACGACCGTGGATGAATCCGTGGCTAAAACATTGCCTGATTACAAGTCAATCCAAAAGCGCATTTGAAGTATAAAACTAGCATCGGAAACAATGACACTCATGTTTTAAAATGTTTATAACTTACTGCTGATCTGATATGATAATGATGTTTTGAACTAGTAGAATGACGTTTTGAACTAAATGTTTTTGCAAGATTTGAACTAATAGAAAGTCTATTTTTGTTGTGAAGGCATAATACTAATGGAAAGGATATCTTTAATGTGTATGTGTTTTTTAAGGTTATGTCATATTATTAAGGGAAAATTTTAAAAATGCCCTTGTATTTTTTCATAATTGTCAAAATGCCCCTGTATTTTATATATTTATTAAAATGCCCCTAATTTTTATACTACACTGTTTTTGGCCTTGGATCAAAAAGAGGAGTCGAATTCGAATTTGATCTGCCGGAATGCAAATGGAGCCGTGTTCTAAGGTATTGACCAGCCATAGCCACATCCAATGCCCCGCCCCTTCTTTCTCAAATTACAACACCATCTTCGAATCTCTGCTTCTTCTAGCTTATCGTTCTGTTGTTCTTTTGTGGGTAGCTTTCCAAATACCATAGTTGTTGAAGAAATCCGGAGCAGATAGTAATTTGATGGCATAACATCTATGCTACTGCGAAATCTGGAACTGATTCGAGTTTGGCTTTTATGTCTTGATCCAATTGCCTTCTGCGATAAAAGATAGAATATGATTCCACATAAACCAGAAGCAGGTGACTCTACAATGAGTTGATTTGAACAGACATAAGCCAGAAGCCTTTTTCCTTGAAGTTTGGTGAAATTTTGGGCCGATACTTGCTGCACCAAGTCGCTGTTTCAATTCCGTGTTTGCTCAGATCTTGTATGCTCCACCTTCTTCGCTATTATTTGATTTCCTAGTGTTCACCAGTGAGGAACTTGCGGCGCAATGTCTTCGCTGGAGGAGGTAACAGCAATTCAGGCAAATGCTTATACGCCATCTCCTCCCCTGTGCTTATCAAATTTGTTTTTTTTTTTCTGTGTGCTTCGTACACATCTGCGATTTTTTTGTATTTTTTGGTCGAGTTTCTGATCTCTTTGTGGTTCTTCAGGGGTCGAAGATCCTGATGGTCGGAGCTGGAGGAATTGGATGCGAACTGCTTAAAACGCTGGTTTCGTCACAAGTGGAGAAGAGAAATACATGGCAGAGACTTGTTTAAGGGCATTTTGACAAATTCGTAGAATATTGGGGCATTTTGATAATTATAGAAAAATATAAGGGCATTTTTAGAATTTTCCCTATTATTAATCTATATCTTTAATGTATATGTGTTCTATTCACTGCTGGGTCCATTCGTGGTGATAAAGGAAGCTACATAGTCATTGTGAAATAGGCTACACAGAGCTAAATACCTCCTTACTATTGAAAATAGGCTACACAGAGCTAAATACCTCCTTACTATTATAATGACGTTTATGCTGACTAATGAGTGACCACTGTCCTGACGAATAAGCTAACTATTAAGCTGACTAAAATCCTGACCACTGTCCTGACGATCTGACTAAAAGCCTGACCAACATTCTGACTAGTATCCTAATTATTATTCTGACCAATATTCTGACTAATAACCTGACCAAAATTCTGATTATAAACACGATTAATGTGACCATTCACACCACTAATACCTTGACCAAAAACCTGCCCAATATGATGACTATTATCTTTGACTAATATTCTGGCGATTGCTTTTCGACTAATATCTGACGAGTAATCGACTCTTAAAGCGGACGTATATCGACTATTCACGGCATAATCGGCGAATCGTCGGATAATATTAGTCGGGCTATTAGTCGGATAAGCGTCGACCGAAACTGGACACTTCTCTGATTTGTGAAGGCTTTCTGACGATTTTCCTGACGTCTAGCAGGCATTCTCTTGTAGTGGAATAGGATTCTTCCATCCTCAAAACCATTCTGCCATTGCGCCATTCTTTGCCCTAAAATGCTATCCACCAGGCTTGCATGTTCAGCCTCTAAAATAAAAAGGGGCTTTGTTGTGAGCCCTTGGATGTTGGACCATTGAAAAAAAAAAAGCTAAATCAACGACTAAGAAATAATGCACTCTAGATGTACGCATTAGTACGTCCATTCGAATACGCCATGAAATCTTAGGAAAACCTTTGTGAAAGGCGTACAAAAACACAAAGAAAACCCCCTGTTATTATGCTACATATTCCACATTAGACCTCCTTCTACCTCTCTGTTTATATTGTTAGCATATAAGAGCAGTGAAGGGGGGGAGGGAACTATAGTCTCAAAAAAACTATGGTAGTCACCAGGACACTAAGGAAGCTGGTCAAGTTTTAAAAATGAATTTCTAGGTAACGAATTCTAAAAATGAATTTAGTCTTTGCATGAATAGAGAAATGCAAACATAGGAGCAAGAGCCAAGATGATGGATACAGGCCTAACAAGATCTCCTTTTCTGAAATAGAAGTCTCAAACTCTTCCTTCAATTTTTCCCATACTGATCGGAGTTCCCTGCAGTGCATAAAACAATATTCAATTGTTTCTTCTTCTCGCTCGCACATTGGGCAACTCGATGATACATTACTGTTGAACTTGTTCACTAATATGTTTACCCTGCTTGCTCTGTGGATAATTTGCCATAGCAGTGTGGATACCTTTGGTGGCAGGTAGCTCTTCCAAACTCCTTTCCATATTTGAGTGACATGGTTATCTTCTAATGTTAACTCCCATTGAGAGGGGAGACTTATCAATTCTTTCACATGTAGGGCCTTGTATGCTTTTGAAACAAAATGCTTTTTATCAAGATTTTCACGAGGTAAGCAAAAATCACCTACTTGTGGAACCGCATAAGGTGGAATATTATCACGTACCATGTTCCAAATTCGCTTATCCCACATTCTCAAGTTAAACTTGCTTTGGAAAGTCTCCCAGGAGGGTAAAAGCATGTTAGGGTGTCCCTTAAAAAGTATTATTTAGTGACCAAAAAAGTACCTAAAAAGGTACCCAGGACTGGGTACTGGGTACCTGTGTAATATCTCAATAAAAGGTACATTCTAGAACTTTTATATATATTTTGATTTTCAGTAGCATTATCTTTATCTTAACTTTGAATATTAATGCGTCTTTGACTTTTATTTTGGACTTTTGTACTAGTTTTAATGAAAATAAAAATGAGAAAGTACCCAGTTCTGAAGTACCTAGTGTATGTACTTTTGCAGGTTCCAAAAGTGGTACACCTTAACATGCTTTTACCCAGGAGCATTGTACCCCGCTTCGATACCAATCTCCAACGCAAGATAAACCTGCCCCAATCCATCTATTTTGTGTTCTTTTGTTCACCACAGGAAAAGTGGCCTGGCAGCCTCTGTTGGTATCCACTTGCGACCACCATAAAGGCATAACACGGTACAATTTTTTTTATCCGGGCGCCATAGAACTTTTACTACCTCCCAAGCTTTTAATAGTCCTTTAAGAAATGGTGAAGCTCCTGCATATGGTCTCAATTTATAAAAGAGAGCACAGGGGAGATCTGCCTTATGAAATGGTTTTCTGCAAGGCGTACAGTGAGTTAGTGATTGTTTTAAAAGCTCAAGGCCCGGAGATTTCGAGTCCTGTTGGAGAATTTCCCACATGAATTTGCAGACTAAGATCTTACTGTGCAACTTAAAGTCGAGCATTCCTAGTCCCCTTGGGCTTTGGATCTCGGAACATTTTCTCCACGCTACTTTGACATTGGCTCCTTCCTCATTTCCACCCCGGACAAAATTCGCACCATTTTTGTTAACTCTTTAGCTTTGGTTCGGGAGCCAGCGAAGACCGTCGACATAAATATGAGTACTGCTAAGCACTGACTTAGCTACAACGATCCTTCCTGCCATGGAGAGTTTACTGACCTTCCACCATCTCAAATGTTTGTCTAAACTGAGCAAGATCTCATCCCATAATTTCGAGGATGAAGTGCATACCCCGATTGGAATGTCCAGGGGAAAGTGGTGACGTGGGTCGGAAGGGGCTCATCTAATGGCCAAATAGCTGCACATTTGCCCCAATTGAGAAAACAACCTGATGCTATAGAGAAAGAATCGATGAATCGCCAAGGTTTATGAGATTATCTTTCGAGGCTCCTAAGAACAAAAAAGTATCATCTGCATATTGATTATAGACTTGTTGCGATCCATCTGACATCTGTAGCCCTGTTATAACCCTATCTTTCACTGATGCAAGTAGCACTTGAGATAGTCCTTCTGCCACAATGTTAAAAAGGAAAGGCGCCAAGGGGCATCCTTGTCTAATGCCCCTACTTACGTTGAAAATAGGGGAAGTCTCTCCCAAAACTAACACAGATGCACACGATGATTTCAACAGCTTTGCCACAATACTAGTGAACTCCTGTCCGCAGCCAAAAGCAAGCAACATCTTATCCAAAAAGGACCATATATGCCTTCTTAAAATCAAGTTTTAGGTAAAGCACCTTTTGACGTGTCTTTCTTGCCCAGTGTATGCCTTCAAAAGCAGCCGCAATATTACTGAGGATACTTCTGCCTGGAATAAATCCTGACTGAACATCAGATATATGATCCACCAGAATAGGTTTTATTTTTTCCGCATAACCTTTTGCTATAATTTTGTAAAAGGTTGATAACAGAGTAATAGGTCTCCAATCCCCTATGGACTTCGGTTCTTTCACCTTTGGGATTAAGGTGATACATCCAGTGTTTAATTTGCTATCAAGTTTATCTGCATGTAAAAAGTCCTGATAAGCATTGTACACAAGAGGCTGCACCCATTCCCAGTATTCTTGAAAGTATTCTGCTGGAATGCCATCTAGACTCGGACATTTATTTTTAGCAAGAGAGTAGACGGTCTCATGCAACTCATCAACGGATAATGGTTGTGCTAGCTGTTCCCTTTGTGTAGCGGATACCTTGGATACAACTTTTGAGAGAATTAACTCCTCAAAGCAGTCTTGAAATTGTATACTCTTTCTCCTAAAAAAATCTTCAAAATGGTTAGAGACGAACTCCTTCACCTGTTGTGGGTTTCGGATAATGAGTCCATCCTCTCCCTGTACTGAAGATAGTGTGGCTGCTTGTTTCCTCTGCTTTGCTACTCTAAAAAAGAAACCTGTGCATTTGTCACCTTCCTTGATCCACGTCAATCCTGCTTTAGTCCTTGATTTGTTCTAGCCTCTTAATTTTCTCTAGAACTATTTTTTCCCTTTCGCCTGTGTTAATGCCAATTCTTTTGAGTTGTGTCAATTCTTTGTAAAGTGATTCCAACAAAGCATTTTCCTCGGCCACCTTGTTACGACCCCACGCCTTAGCAAATTTTTTGACTGCTGCCAGAGCTGCAATCATTGCCTCCATTCCCTGTTTATTTCTGCTAGCCTCTGTCCAAATCAACTTACATTGATCTTTAAAATCTGCATCTTTAAGAAATCTGGGGTTCAACTTGAAGACTGTCTTTAGCAGTTTAGAGGTATTATCTCTAGAAGAGCATATGATCTGTGGATTATGATCCGAGATAGAATTCTCTAAGAAATTATGACGGTATAGTGATATGTTCATTTCTTGCAAAACCTGAGAGTTTACATAACATCTATCATGCCGTGCATATGCCCTGCCATCTCCAATCCAACCATTACACCACGTGAAACCTGGGTCTCCCTGTAGTTCCATTCATTAAGCATGTTCAGCCATTGTTCCCTTTCGAATCCATGCACAACCTCAATCCCGCTCCCATATCTGTCGCTACTAGTTTCCACCATATTAAAGTCCCCAACCATAATCCACCATATATCTCTGTCAAAGTTTTTCAGTCTGTTCTTCACACTGGCCCACATGGAAGCTCTTTGCCTGGCTTGATTATATGCATAAATATTTATCACTCCCCATTTTCTACCATTAGCATACCATGTTATTATTGCGCACCTTCCAAAATGATCAGTATACGTCGATAAAACTTTCAGTTGTTTCTTCCAAGCAATGAAGGTTCCTGCGCTAGAACTGCCACTAGAAGAAATAATGCCCACATACTCTTTCCCTATTATATTAAGCAAAGCCCCTACTTCTTCCCTTTTATATTTATGCTCCTGTAAACAAATAATATCTGGACAAATTTTTTTCAGTGCTAGAGAAAGTCTACTGCCTTTGGCCTCAGAGGATTTTACCCCCCTGATATTCCAGCTTAAGATTTTTTGCTCCATTAGAGAGTATATTAAATTGTTCGGGTGAGTGTCGCTTCACAATATTGTTCTCTGTGTCCTGATGTGATTCTTCTTTTTCTTGACATTTCACCAACAAGACTCTCCGTACTTTCAAGATTCTCCATATTTTCTTCCATTGGCAAATCAGCCCATCTGTTATTGTGCACTGGGAATTCCCCATTAACAACTTGACATTCTATTGCCATATAATCAGTAGCCCCTTCCTTATCGTGATTCTCTATTGTATTATTAGTACAATTATAACCTTTGAGAAGTTTTGTGGAGCCTCCTGAATTGGGCAGCCTCTTTCGCATTTGATTTTTAAGCCTGCCACCACTTTTGTGTTGCGCTATCGCCCACTCTTCCCGATTCACTTGCTCCAATTTATTTTCTATGTCCTTCCCTTGCACTTGCTCCTTCCCTAGTTCCAGATTGTCTTTAGAAGTTGAAGTATTATTCCCTTTCACCTGGGTTTAAGTGGTCTCTCTCAGTTTTCTCCTCATTTAATTTTGTTGCCTTTTCATTCGCCACTTTCACATTACCTTGTGTTTCTCTCCTGTACATGAAACAATCCTCCAAACCTTTAATTTCCATTGTGGGAAACATCCTTCTAATTTTCCATCC
Organism: Isoetes taiwanensis; assembly: GCA_021234155.1. Lineage (NCBI taxonomy): Eukaryota > Viridiplantae > Streptophyta > Lycopodiopsida > Isoetales > Isoetaceae > Isoetes > Isoetes taiwanensis. Next base: position 129,168 of record JAJEKV010000360.1, on the reverse strand, counting down.
GTTTATGAGTCTTAACTTAAACAAAGAGTAATATATCCCACTTTGCACAATGGTAAACTGCGGAATACCTTCTGCTGCTGTGATGCCCACACAAATCCTTGGACCCTTTGCTATCGAATGAGTTATATAAGACCCTAAGTTTTTTGCTATAGCAATTAAAATTCTGGGTCTAGCATATCCGGTGGCAGTTGTTCTATCTCAAACCAATAAGGAAGTTTAACTGCAGACATTTTATCTGGGGTAAAACCAGGAGTATAATATTGATATAATACAAACTCCCCTGCAAAACGGTCCACTCCTCTGGAGACTATCTTCTCTACAGCTTTCTCATCTTCAAATATTTAGTATTAAAAAGAAATTACCGCCAATAGCTTTGATGCTTTGAAACTGTGGCACTTTCAGAGCGTCCAAGTGCCTGGTAAGCCATGCTTGTAATTTCCTGTAATCTAGAAAGCCTCCCGTAAAAAACCCTACCACTACCTTAGAAATTAGATTCTCCATGTTCTTGACATGTTTAGAGTGATCGATCGCCGTTACTTTGAATTTGCCCTGTTCTGCCTTACACCCTGCTGATTGAAGAAGTTGTTCTAAATTGATAGATGAATTTTTAGAAGAAAGGGAGTTCAGTGCTTCTTCTACTCTGCTGCTATGGGAGTCGTTAGAAAATCCTTTCTTAATCCACTCAGAGAATCTGGGCCTTATAATTCTTTCTACCGTCTTTCCTTGTTTCCATGGATTAGAGCTGTTTATATCTGTTTTCCCTTTTCCAGGTACCTGACTTATTGTGTCGAACTTTATCCTTTCTTCTGCCATCAATTCATGTCTTGTCCTCGTAATAGAATCCCGTTTCTGCAACTCACTAACAAAATCAGCCTTGTTTCGGACAAAAGCCCCAAAATCTGAACTCGAATTACTGTTATAATCTCCTTGCAGCATCTACAGAACCGGCTTCCAAATTTGGGGCTTTTCCATTCCCTGCCTTAATCGATGCATCTAACATCACATAACGATTTTTAGCAGCGATTTCTGACCCATCACAGTTGAATCTTGATCCCTCATGATTACATTTGCTTTTGCTATCTGTACCCGCAGCTTGTTCTCCAACATACATCTCCATATTTGCCTTGTCCAGAACAAGGCCGTTTTGAATCCGGCGGAGGCCCTGGCCTGTGCCCACGAGGTTCCCATTTGCTGTTGTCTGGTTTCTGACAGCCGCCTGGGCGGCCGGCTTGTCCGTCGACGCTAACATTTTCTCTCTAAATGGATTTTTGTTGGTCAAATGTTGAAAGTGAATCATTCAAGCAAGGCCCGTGGACTCTTCACAAGCAGTTAGTGGTACTAAACGTATTTCATTAAACCACATTTGGTTTTGAAGTCATTGTTTTGGAGGTGACAACGTGTTGGAATTAAGTAAAATGTACAATCTAATATTACACAAGGCATACGATGGTCGTAAAAGGAAAAGAACCATTGTCATACTGTCATGGATAATCAATCATATTTAGTATTTCATTAAACTACATTTGGTAAATTTTGAAGTCATTGTTTTGGAGGTGACAACGTGTTGGAATTAAGTAAAATGTCCAATCTAATATTACACAAGGCATACGATGGTCGTAAAAGGAAAAGAACCATTGTCATATTGTAATGGATAACCAATCATATGACTCTCTAATATGACTCTTGAAATTGCTAACACCAAGTTCTCCAAAATGGGCATTAGTCCCTACATAGGTATTAGGAGTTCTAACATCGTTCAAGGGCCTACAGTTATTGGTTGCCTCATAAGTATTGCGAGTCCCTAGGTGTTGTATTGATATTAACTTTTTTTTTTTTATTGAAGGCTACTATTTATATTAAGTATAAGTTAAATATACAAAAAGAAACTTTTTTCAAGGGAAGTGTAACCCTATTGCAGTTTTAAGATACTTTTTAGAAAAAGAGGTATCTGAGAAGCATAGTCTTTTTGAACAGTTAACAGAAAGAAGCTAGTGAATTCCTTGGAGGTGCTGGTTTGTCCTTTTCCTTGCTTTCCCCTTCATAATCAGATGGAATGCGCAGTAGGTGCATTTACAATTGCCCGCCATGGCCATGTTGAATCTTCCTTTGGCATCTTTGGCCTCGCAGATCAAATCTCTTCGAATGTTGTAATTTTGGTCGCAGCAGCAACCACATACGCATATGGCATCGAGATGTGCAGATGTATCAGCTGGGCCGAAGAACTTGATCCATTCCTTTTCATACTCGGCTTTGTTCCTTTTCCATTTGAGCCTCCTAGTCATCCGAGGAGCAGTATCTGCGGCGATAAACAATTCATACATTAATACTAAGGATCCAATTAATATCATACAATACATTTTTTATGATCCCTTCCTCGGGGATAATTTCAAAATCAAATATGAAAGAGTTTCTCCCTTTCCAAATTCTCCACAAGAGGATATAAATTCTCCAGTCTGTTGGGTTGTTAGGCATGAAGAATTCTTTGTGATCCAGGGTAACAAGATTTTGGCCAAGGATCTCGGAGGCCGAGTTCGAGAACCCATTCACCATAGGCAAGACTGAATAGATGATTTTCATCCTCCTTATAGGCTAGGTATCATCACGGATATCGAAATTAGTCATAGAAAGCTTAAATCTCTTCTGATTAGTAGCCAATCCCTTGTGCCATAGCTGCCACATAAATGCTTTGATCTTGGGATTAATTGGGCTACTCCACATAAATTTGAGGTTCCTCCTAGGCGTATCTGGAAGAAACTCCCCATTTGAGGTGGATGGTAACAGTTTGGTCTCTCATGAGAAACTTGTAGGCCGAATTGACTTTGTAGCCATTCACCCCATTGTGTTTCCAAGAGTCTTGGGAGTGGGACCACATGCCATTCTCTCTCTTTGTATTAATAATGGCTTCATCTGACATCATGTTTCTGACCTTCCCCCTCGGGACTGAGTTATGATATAAAATAATCCCATTTTCATCAAAAAGATCTCGATCATGGTGATCCCTTTTTGCTTCAAAGCTTCGCTTGATCGGGGAAATGGCGGGCTAGGCACATATCGGGGGTTATCCAAGATGAGAGCGAGGATTCCAAAAATGGATTTATGTCGTGGATAAACCCTTTTCCCAATTTGTACATCTGTTTAACTTCGAGCCAAGCCTTTATCCACTTTTTTAATAAGACACGGAGTGGTGGTTGGAGCGGAGAATGGAAAGAAGATAGAGTGTGGCGGGTCCATCTTTAGATTTCTCCAACCATAAGGATGGCATTTACCAATATAGTGCCCGATTAGTGCGGATATGGGGTGCTTGATTTTTATCATAAGAGGCCTTATGAAAATATTTTGCTTGCCAAAGCCAAACCTTGCTTTCTTATATTTATAGTTCCCAGTCCACCTTACATTTTTGACTTGCAACCTCTTCCATTGGCGGATGCCAGCATCTTCTATTTTGGCCCACGGGAGATAAACACGCCAATAATACCTTGAAGCTTATAACTTTTTGGGAGCTAAAATAATTGAGGATTGATAGACTGCGAGGAGGATATCATAAAATTGGCTATAATAGCTCGCCATTTTGGAAAGATATTTAGAATTGAGGTGTCTACCTTTTATAAAATTTATCAGTTATATCATTCCACGGTTCGAAGCATTACTTGATGGCAAAGGGAATACCAATTTTAGTCTTGGTGCACGGGAGTTATACTTACAGACCAAAGGTCAGCCGCTTTGGGTGCCTTTGTCCATGTCCCCGGCTTGAATAGCGGTTTTAAGAGGGTTAATTTTGCAACTTTGAGGTATGACCAAAGTCACGGAGAATATCTTTGAGTATTGGTGATCGAATCCTGATCCATAGAAGTCATAATGAAGGTATCATCAGCAAAATGTCCATTTAGGATCTGATCCACCTGAGAGTTATCAGGGAGTTGAAGTTCTTTGATAGAATTCTCATTCTTTGCCTTTTCCAATCTGCTATGCAATGCTTCCATGACAATTAAGAATAAAAACGGGGCTAGGGGACACCCTTGCTTAACACCTCTTTTGAGAGTAAAGAAATGGCTGCACTCACCATTAACAAGTACTGCCGATCTAGAATTACTCAAGATAGCTTTAAACATACCTATACTTTCTTCGTTGAACCCCAAAGCTCTGCAGCATTTAAACAAGAAATTCCAACTGACCGTATCAAACGCTTTAGGTGATATCCGGTTTGAGAAGGGCAATATCTTGTTGGATTCCTTGGCCCGATGTAATCCCAAGATTGCGGTGACCACATTGTCGAGGATAAAAGCGGTCCTTAAGATATGCTGATTGGGTGCTACTGATTGCATTGTTTAAAATCTTCTTGAGTCTAGCAGCCAGTGCCCCTGCAATTATCTTGTAAATGACATTAGTAAGAGAAATTGGTCTATAATCAGCAAAGGAGGTTGGGGAGTCAATCTTGGGAATGAGAGTAATAAGACTCGTGTTGATTCTGGCATCCAGACACTTATTTATCCTGAACTCATTGGCTAATTTGGTAATACCTTCACTTAAAATAGGCCATGCCTTTTTAAAAAATTCAGCGGGGAGTCATGCGGTCCCGGGTCTTCCCATTATCCATTCCAGAGATAGCTTCCTTGAGCTCAATATCAGTAAATGGGGCTGTGATCAGGTTGTTCTGGTCATCATTGACTTTACTTCCAATGTTAATGAAAAGGTCCATCATTCCATCAGGGCAGTCAGTGTTAGTACCCATGATCTTTGTGAAATGGTCCACAGCAGCCTTCTTGAGGTTGAGATCACCAGAAATTAGAGTATCCCCCACCTTGACTTCATCAATTTGATTTCTTTTGAGCTTTGTCTTGGCCTTGATAAAAAAATACTTGGAGTTGCATCTCTCATCTTCCTTGAGCTCTTTGATCTTAGCCTTTACTTTCCAGCCCTTTGCAATGCTAATTTCCTCCTTCTCTATCTGAATTTTGATGTCTTCTTGCATGTTAGCAGGGGCATTACTGAGGCTCTCTCTCAGATTAGCCAGATTGGCTTGCTTCTGGTAGTGGATTTCTTTACCCCAGCATTTTAGCCAGCTCTTAATGTGCTTGGCTAAATTGATCCACCACCACATCCAACCAATGTCACCAGCCGGCATGGGGTGACAGTTTATAATGTTCTGGAGCTTATCCATAAATTCCTCATGGTCCAAAAGATTAAGCTTGAAAAAGGATTTTCTATTGCTATGCTTGTTTTTGCCAATAAAACAAATTTGCTGAGGATAGTGGTCGGAGAGAGTGTATCCTGTTAGATTATCCACTCTACTGCCAATAGTCCAAAGGTTCTCACTAAGGTAAAAACGGTCATGAAGGCAACAAATAGGATCAGCTCTATGATCAGACCAGCTAAAAGAATTAGGTTTAGTTCTGGCAATTTTGAGATTATGATCAGCTAGAAGCTTGGACCAAACGCCCTGCTCCTGAGGCAAGAGAGCTTTAAAATTCCTATTCTTCATGTAACTATCAGTGACCATATTAAAGTCTCCAGCCAGAATTAGATCATCAGCATCTATATTGGCCAAACTTTGATTAATTTGATTCCACACAGCAATCCTCTCAGAGGGATAATGGTAAGAGTACACATTAGCTATAGCTATAGTTACAGGGCCAAGATTTCCTACCAGAATCTGCCACCTACCACTGTTATCATTGACCATATGAATTACCTCAAGATTGATTCTCATGTTCCACACTATGGCAATACTGCAAGGCGAGTCATTAGCACTTATAGACCAAACTTTAAAATTAGGAGGAAGGGATCTAGAAATAATCTCGTTATGGTTAAGATCATGGATCTTATGCTCTTGGATAAGCAAAATATCAGGGTTAAGGGTAGATATGCAGACCTTTAAACGCTCCCTTTTGATAATACTATTTATACCCTGGAGATTCCAGGTAATGATTTTAAGGGGGTTAGACATTAGCATTTGTACCTTCCTTTGGCCATCCTGGATTGGATGGCAGAATTCCTTGGGCTAACTCTCAGAGGTCCAATGTAAGTTTTCTTCTGTCCCCTGCCCCTTCTTCTTGAAGTAATCTGCTTCCATCCTTCCTCATTGCAGGAATGTATGAACTCATGGTCCGAATTATAGTTCTCAGACTCCCCCTCAGAATTTTCCTCCTTAAGAGGGAAGGAGAGAGTCACCATGCCTGTTTTAAATTTGACTTCCAAGTTGACATTCTTGATAAGAAAATCCCAATTGTTATTCATGAAAAGAGAATCGCTATTGAGAGTGAAATCCGAATGATGATCATCAGGGACCCTTTGAGTTATGGTTTTACAATCTCTTTGAGCCTGAGCAGGATTATCTCTTTGAGCCCGAGCCGAATCAACCATATTTTTGGGGCGCCACTCCTGCCTAATAATGAGAGGAGGTTTAACTGATGTAACTTTTTCCCCGCTGGGTGCAGCTTCTTCAAGCACCTTATGGATAGGAATTTTAGAATACACCACCTCTAAATCCAGAGTTCTGCCTTCTGAGATCTTTATTTTCACATTTTTAAGCCATCTTGAGTCAATTTCTTTAGAGATACATACAGAGGGGAAATTTGTTTGGGGGATATTAATAGAGATAATATCCCCCAATTTACTCGAGATGGCCCTTAGATGAGAAATTGTCCATAAAGCAGGGGGCAGATTAGGAAATGTTATCCAGGTAGAAGTAGATATATGCTTTGGGTTACCTGGGGTAAATAATGGGCTCCACCTCATAATATAAAACTCGTTGTTACTAATCTTGCCCAGTTTCTTTTTTAGCAGGTAGGTAACACTAAAATTATCCTTACAGAGGATCTGAAACGTTCTGTTATCAATCTTGAGCAAGGAGCAGATGGGGATTCTATGAGTTTTGGTAATCCAAAACTTGACTTCTCCAATAGAGGGGCATTTTGTTGGAAAATAGATAAGCATCCCTCTGTCAGAGTATAAATTCACTGCCGTGGAATCTTGCACACTCGAAAGATCAATATAATCCAAATTAACTTTAGATTTGTCAGTCGGGTTAGCACAAGAATCAATATTAAGCAAAGCATTTTTATATGAGGGAAGAATTGGACCTTTTGCTTTGTCGCTCTTGCCAATGACAGGAATCCGATTACAGACTTTCTGATCTTCGACTGAGGTACTAATCCTGTTCATGCCAGAGTTGTGTAAGTCCACACAGTTCTTGCAGTCGCACTGATTTGTCTCAAGCGGGTTGAAATAGCCATTAGAATCCCTGATCTTGCATGCACCAGTGTCCTTTTTGAGTCTTGTCTGATAAATACCATATTCTTGTGAGACATCTTTAAGGATCAGATCTGAACCCGAAGGGAGTTTACTGAGAGCCTGCCTCCGGTGATGCTCAATGACGCTGTCGTCGGCCTCTTCCCATCTTTTAATAAGCTTTATGGAAGCCTTAGAGTTCCAGTTAAGGTTTTCAAGGTCCAGAAGAATGGCCTTTGCCGCATTGAGCAACTCGTCCATGGATTTTTGGAAGATGTTATTCTTGAGGCTGCAACAATCGGCCTCAGAGTGGCCTTGTTTCACCATTATCCTTTTACATAAATTTCTGTCCATTTCCTGGAGAAGCTCGAACATATTCCATGCCCAATCCCTATCGTTGGCTCTCCCAACAACATAATCTTTTTCCACAGCTTCCATTTTACTCAGAGTCTCGCATATAACCCCGTCACCAAGAACTTCCATGCAAACCGCCGCTGCTCTCTGTTGATCTTGAATTAGAGCAAAGGTGATATACATAGATTTCATTTTCGCCCAGACCTTGTCATTCTTACTGTCTAACCAGAAAATGTTAGTCCATTCATCGTCTTCAATCATTCGGAGAGCTTTTTCCTTGTCCATTTGGCTTTTGGGTTGATTCGAGCCAATTTTCACAGCGGTTGCTTGCCATATCTAGTTTTTAGCTGCATTATCTCCAAACAAGAATCGTAAGTCATTGAAAAACCAAGCCGGCCGAGATCAAAGAAACTTGTCGATGGAGAATAGGTTCAATTCCAAATCTCTCAAGAACCGGAGATTTGAAAAAGATTACTGGTTGAATCTGCCTAGGGCGAAGGTAGCCCGAAGTTATGGGCAATAATTCTTAAGGATCCTACTCTGTCAAACCCCAAAATGCTAAGAAAATGACTGCCTATAGCTGTTCTACTAAATCCTATTCTAGTCCTAGAATTGTACGACTGAATGATTATACTATCAATAGCAGCGACTGTCACATCATAATCGGAAGGGATGTCCGGGAATCCCAGGCTCTGGAGAACAGCCTCCAGAAAGGCCTCATCCATCGAGCCTGGGATTCGCACGGAGCCCGAGGCGCCAAACAGGGCGCTTAACGTTCATACTACCCCCTCGACTCCTCCGTCATTGATATTAACTTTTGATTTAATTTGAACCATTGAAATTGCGATGGTCATAATTTAATTGAAATTGGAATAACCATCTTTTAGATAGCCAGAACCATTGAAATAATATTAAGTGGCTGTAAACCTGTTAGGCTGTTGAGAATGCCTATTTAACGTAGATGGGCGAGATTATTTCCATGAAAGCCCCTTCTTCTGCTGAGTTTTTTGAGCCGAAAATGTCCCGATTTGTGGGTTCACAGTTGCCCACATTGAAGTGTATGGGCAATGGCGGCTGTTTGTCGTTGTATTCATGGGATCAGGTTTGCGAGGGGATTGAAGCGGTGGTAAAACAGGTTCTCTTTCTTTGTCTGACCACCACTGCAAGTGCTTTTCAGGAAACGGCCACGTTTTCTTGATACCCTTATGCCGATTAGCTTCGGTTAGCTCTTTATGTCTGCAGTTGTCGAAGAAGATCAGTGGGGGAAAAAAAATCATAATCAGTGAAAGGTTCAAACAGCATGCAAGTTTGAGCTATGATGGAGAAACCACACCTTTAGCAGGAATTAATGGAAAGCATGCTGAATACCCATGGAAGTTTTCAAGCAAGGAAAAAGATAGTGCACTTCATCATTATCTCAAGTAGATTTGGTAAGGATATTATTGTGGACATTGCACTCATTAACATGAACATTAAATGTAGAAGTATGAAGGATGCAAATCTGATGTTTTATACAATGGATAAGCATGATTTGTTGTCTTGGAATAATCTGATAGATGAGCATGATTTGTTTTGTTGTCTTGGAATGCGGTACTTGCTGGGTATGCATTTTTGGGGTTGGGGGTGTTTTCCATCTTTTCTACCACATGCAGTTCAAAGGTTTTGTTCCAAGATATATAACTATGATCATTGTTCTTAATGCTTTTGCTATCTCTGTTGCTCTAACAGCTAGTAAAAACATTTATAGCCACGTTGTCTATAAAGCTACTGAAGGCAATGCGCTTATCAACGTGTATGGAAGATGTCAGAGCTTAAAAGACTCATAGTCAGCAGTGACACATTCCTTATATTGGAATAAAAAATGCATAGTTCTTGCTAGTTAGAATAATTATAGGTCGATCTATCATGTAGCAATGGCTTAGCCTCGGATGAATTAAGCAAAAGATCTTCACGGATGGCTTGCTTGAAGACCACTCCGGATCACACAAAAACCTCCATGGCTCGCTTGCAGGCCTGCAATGAAGGGGATTTTGTAGGCCTGAGCAAGATCTTTTCAGGTTTTCTATCTTTTTCCATGCCACAAAGTTGGAAAAGGCACTGTCCATATCTTTTGGACATGCCATCTTCATCAAGGAACAATACGTAAAAATTGGGTGTCCCATTTTCTGCCCTATCCGCCTATGGGTGTCTGCCACGTGGCAGACATTCTTTCCAGGAATCAATCAATTCTGAGCTCCATTTTCACAGAATCGCTTATTCTCAAAAAATTTGTAAGTGTGTGTTTTTGCAGCAACTTTCATGATCAGACAAAAAATCGAGAACATTACACAGATATTCATCAGACTTGTTTCATCATAGATATGAATTACAGATTTACATTTACACAGATGAGTTCACATAATCATAGACTTTTGCATTCATAGAAGATCCTTTAAACAAGTGCCGCAGCTATCTGCTTGGCTGCAAAGAAAAAGGTACTAGAACCTTGGCAAAGAAATTTGACCATTTCCTTCTTCCATGTAACGGAAGTTTCATAGAAAATAAAGACGGGGATGCTTCAAATTCAGTTAGAGTACAAAAACTCCTCGAAATCCGGTCCAAGCTTCATAAAACATACTGACCGTCTTGTTCTTGGTCTCTATATGCATCTTGTTAAGCTACTTTCGACCATGGTTACAAGTTGTGAAGAGCCCAAAACTAACTCTGCTACAAAAAAGAGTGAAGGAAAGCCAAGATTTCCAACTAAAAAGCAAGGAAGTCCAACCTATAAGCCTCCAAGCCGCCCGCAGATCCCCCTAACATCTCCCGAACCTGCATAAAAGGAACAACAGACCATTAAATGCAAAGAATACAAGCAAACAAAGAAAAAATCATAAAATCTAACCAAGAAATCATAATACAGTGGCGCTCCACCTAAAACCTACGACAAAATGATAACTCGCCCATGGCGCCTCAGAAAATCTCAAGAACAACGAAAATCGGTGTTACCAAGCTCCCTGGCGCCATCACGATGCCATAGCTGGAGCTCTAGGCAAACAGAAAAAAGAAAGAAAGTCCAAGGACCTCCAAAAACAGTGGCGCTCCACCTAAAAGCTACGTCAAAATGATGCCACGCCCAAGGCGCCTCAGAAGAGCTCAGGAACGACACAACCGCCATAACCAAGCTGCCTGGCGCCAACACGGCGCCATAGCCGGTGCTCGAAGCAAACAGAAAGGAAGCAAGAAAAAGAATGCCACGTCAGCAGAAAATGGGATACCCAATTTTCACGTTACACCAATGTCCGCCTGTCGCAAATTCCGGCCAGAAAATTGGCCTCCAAGATCCATCGCTGGCGTCCAATTTCTAGGCCTAATTTGCTCAGCGACATTCCCTCAGATATCTGAAAGCTTTTGGAGTCCTTCGATGGTAGAACCAGCAGGGAGCAGTCATGAACTAAAAGGTGATTTGTATCTTTTACCAGAGATTTACTTGCCCACAAATTCTGTTCCTGACAATCCTTGTCCTAACGGAATCAAATTACATGATCATGCACATGCAAGCAGACAAAGTCATTTTGTATTAAAGGGCAGTTTGCAGCAAAATCAATATGGAAAAAGTTGTTTGACGGATGAGCTGCATGACTCAGAGGCTAGCCATTTGACTGAGCAGTCCATCATAAGGATTGCCAGCAATGCCGGTTTTGAGGGCCTGAAGCAAATTCCAATGGAGATCTTGTCTGAACTGCTTGCCTGCCATATTCAGAAACTGGGTGGTCGGCTGAAGATTTTGCTTGATAACTACAAAAGAAGCTGCAAACCTGTGGAGATCCTACACATGTTCATACATAATGCTGTAGGAAGGTTAGGAACAAAATTTGGCCATATTTTTAGCTCGTTGGGTTGTTTTTGCGCAGAAGCAGGCTAAGAGTTTGTGGATCTTCTGCTAAGCCTCCTTGGCTTGCCGTATGGTTGTGTTATATGCCATGGCTTAGAAAATCTCTGAATCGCGGAGACCCGGGTCGGGATTCAGATCCGAGCATGGGGAAGCCAGTATCATCCCATAATCAACAGCCATGTTGTAGCCTGTGTAACGAAAATGGGCATGCTTCCGAAAGACCCAGATGATACAAAAATTCCAAAAACAGTAGTTTTAGTGACCTCTCTTCTGCTTGAATATCAGCGAATGCGCCCGGCACCTCGTCAATGCTTCTAGAAACGGATTTGATTCATCTTTTTAACGCCAAGGCTTAAACCTAACATAGCTCTCACAGTACCATCACTTTCCGTCTCTTAAGCCTCTCTTAAGCCTCTGATGGCTAGCACAGAGGAAATACGTCCCATACAGGCTAGTTTGAAGAATCCGGCCCCCCTCTATTGTAGAATCCGGCCTGTGCAGCAATTGAAGCAGATGGCCCTTCCCCATTGAACGAATCCGCCCCCTCTGGCTGCCGATTTAGTACGGAAAAAAAAAATACCAAAAAATCTTGTGTAGTTTGTCTTATCCGGCGATGCGTAGAGGAAGGGGGCGGATTAGTTCAATGGAAGGGGCCGGATACTACTCTAATCGCTTCGGTGGATACTACGGTAGGGGGGCCGGATTCTTCAATCGGCCCCGAAAATACCGGCTACGGGTTTCAGCCTAGAGGTTTAAGAATCAGAAAACCCAGTCGAGATTCAATACAACCAAGGTGAGCCGTACCTGTGATTCAATACAAAACAGAAAATAATAGCAATCCGAAAGCTCCAAGTCCCTAACCTCACGCTTCAACCGCCATTCAATCTCTGCTATGGGTTGGACTACCGCCTCCTCCTCCCTTTTATACGAAGACTAAGGCCTCTCTATATCATTCGAGAAGGCGCCATATGTTCCGGATTAGCTTCCAGAAAGGCCTCGAAACGGCTCCATCCTTTCCTTATCATTTAACAGATTTTGAAGTCACCTCTACTTTCAAACTAATATTTCTTACAGATAGATATTCATTATTAAGACGTCATACTAAAACAATGGACTGCACTAAACTCGTTTAGTTTGGAATCATGGAATAAAATAACGGCTAAGATTAGCCAAATGGCTATTTTGTAGCAGTTTTGCCAAGAAAAACGGCTAAAGTAAATGGAAAAAATGCCCAAAAAAAAGAAAATTTTTGCCCAATTTTTTTGCCGCCCAAGTGAGTTTTTAGGTTGAATAGCCAAACCTTTACCTCCAGACATATCCATCGGGACATCGATTAGCTAAACCTAAGATAGAGTGGGCTTGGAAAAATGGATAGATTAGCCCGAAATTCAACACCAATTTATGTACTAACTTTAAGAAATTTCAAATAGGGTTTATGTTTCTTTTTTTTTTTCCACTTTCTTTCTGGTTGCAAGTACAAAGTTAAAGCATTAGAGGAAAAGGAACAATGTCGTCCCCTTTTTTTAGGTTTTTGAACATGTTCATATATGTTCATGTCTTGATTTATGTATTTACAATAAATTCAACGTCTTTGCCGGAATGCTTGGATTTTTTTAAGTCATTATAGCGTGATGGCTAATATTTGCCTTTCTCTTTTGTGAAAGTTTAGCCAAAAGTAAGAAACTATGATGGAGAAAAACCATTTAATTTAGCCAAGTGTTAGAAACTTCTAGCCCCAATTTAAAGGTAGTTTAGCTTAACCTATTTTGGCTACACTAAAATATAGGAGTAGTAATTGGAATAGTTCAAGGTTTATCAAGGATAGAGAGTTCAGATAAAGATTGATCCGTCCACCACTGTAGATGCAGGAAAGGTTTCAACGGAGATCCATCCTGGCCAAGGAGATGGATTGTCAGTGTTGGTTAGGCTTGATTGAAAGGAGATCCATTTTGGCAAACAAAATGGATTGATAAGGAAGATTAGGCTTAGTTCCCTCTGTTTATTCCACGTAACCAATCACCTGCACCTATATGTTTCCTGCAACAAACAATTTTTTTTTTCGTACTGATATCTAAAGATTGAGTGATCTGGGTAGAATCAAATTGTGAAAGAATAATTCAAGGAAAGATTTTAAATTCATAGAAAGAAGATCATTTAGATTCTCAAAGGAGAAGGAATTCTATTCCAGTTTGCAATCACTAGCACCAACTAGATGACTTACAAACATCAAGGATAGCCAGAATAAGATTCTCTATTCCTGTTTGCAAATCTCCAGCACCAACCGGAAGTCTTTGCAAACTTTAGGAGTAGCTTGGCTCTGATACCAATTGATATGGATATGGTAGCTCGGGGGAGTGGCCTTGAACGTTGGTCTTGGTGGACTAGCATGGGTGTGTGAGATTGGCGAATTAATGGCAATGCAAGGCAACTAAATTGGCAAAGATATTTTACGCTAGTAATAGCTAAATAATATTATTTACGCTAAGTAAATATTAACGCTAAGCATAATATTTTACGCTAAATATTTTACGCTAAATATTAAGTAAATTATTTACTCTAAGCATAATATTTTACGCTAAGTAATATTATTTAATGGCTAGCTTTATAAGGCTTGTTTAAAATAGGAATAGTCGAACCTTTTTCTAAAAGAGCCAGCATCGGATTTATAAGGGAGGCTGCATCGAATTTTCAGGGGCATCATCAAGGGCTGTCGACCAGATTTCGGACGTCTCCAACTAGCTGCTGCTGTCGACTCTGCTGATCCAGCCTTAAGCCGCTTTGTCCATAAGCCTATTGAGCTTTCCTTTGCCGGAACTGTGATCCTTGCCTTAAAGTATTGCCATAGCCTTCTGCTTTGCCAATGATCTGCCAGATCTCAACACCGGTTGGGGTGAAAGCATGTTGTAGTGGAACAAAAACGTGCATTTTAGCACCACATTTTTGGGTGCTAATTGTGGTGGGAACTACCGAATTTGTAGTGGGAGAGGGAGTTATTTTTTCAAAAATACACATGATTACTTATTCAAAATTTTGTCCTTTTCGGTCTTATTAGGGCTTATTCATAGCATACCGCGATCATTTTCCCTCAAAAAACCCTCGGATCCGCCCCTTAATCCGGCAAGACCATTTCGATTCTGAATTTTCATTTTCCTCAAAAACTTCGATCACGCTCCCTTAATCCGGCAAGACCATTTTCGATTTACGGCAAGAAGATCGATCCGCGAAATGGCTCACGATCATACCGACTTGAATGCCACGGGATACACCTACAAGGAAATGTCTGGCAAGAAAAAGCATTACATACACAAAGAAGAAATCGAGTGTTTGGGGACCGAAAGTATTAGGAAAATCCACTTACGGGTGGGTTGCATTCTAGATTCGGGGATGCCCATGATTCTCTGTTGTTTAGAATATTGTTTTGTTTCATCATGCGGGTTGAAGAATATGAGCAAGGAGAGGTATAATGAATATATGTGCCTTTACAAAAAAAATCACAGGCGGGAAGTGTGCACGGGGAGGCATGGCCTCCTGAGACTATGGCTGCTGCGTATTACCTTCACACAAAAGGAAAAAAGAAATAAATTGGTTGAGTTTAAAGCAACAGTTAAGAGAAAAAAAGTCTGAAGCCTCTCCGTCCCAGCGTAAGAGGAAGCATGCAATCATTTCAAATAGTGAGGGAAGCGAGCAACAACCCCGCAGATGATGCTTCCTCTCTTGAAATGACTAGGCCACAATTCAAGCCTCCTCAAGCGTAAGAAGAATCTCGGGGGAAAATCACCGAAAAAAATAGGTACTTTAACCACCATATGATGCAATTTAATATTGGAACTGTTATTTTCCAGCAAGGTCTAGCAAGCTTGAACAATCGGTTTTCCACTTACTTCTTCATTTGGGTGTGTTGTAAGTTATGTGTAGGAAATTTGTCTTTGCTAGTTTGAGTTGTGGTGGATAATTTCAGTTCCACAGATGGTATGTAGCTCAAATGTGTTACGGAGGACGATCATATGGTGCCAGTTATATATTAATAATGTAGTTTGTAGCATATGTAGTGTCACATATAGTACCAAGCGTGGTACCTTATCGAATAGTGAATTGGCTTCCATATGTTTCTATACTTAGTGTCATATGTGATGTTAGATATGGTGATACTTGTGAATGGTGGATTATGCGCCATATGTGGTGCCAACTAACTGCGCTAAATATTGCACCACGCTATCTCCACATATGGGGTGGTGGATGCACACGGGATGTGGTGCCTTACGTGCATTGTGGTGCCACATGTGGTGTCTAATGTGGCACCACTATGGATCCACATGTTGCACCACATGTGGTGTCTTTGGCGCCATTTGTGGTCGCGAAAGTAATGGATTGCCATATGTGGTGCCTTGGGTGCATTGTGGTGCCATATGTGGTGTGGCATGTGGCACCGGTTTGGTGCCACATGCCACACCACATGTGGTGAATATGGCGCCATTTGTGGTGCAAAGTTTGTCATGATGGAATTTGTGGTGTGTAAAGTGGTGCTGTTGTGTCATGTGGTACTAACCTTGGATTACTTTCGGATGAATTCAACGGACACTTTGAGAATGGATCAACTCTACAAGATCGAAGTGATTCATTAGCAAAGGCAAGGTTGCAAACTTGTGATCAAAAGCACTGAGTGCTACAAATGAAGGTTCACAACTTGAGTTCCAGGCCGAAAGATGAATAAAGATTTAAAAAATGGGAAGGAATGATTAAGGATAAACCAAGTAGATGCGGGGCGGTATTAGGGCTATATGCCAAGATCTGGAGGCTGAAGGAACTATTACGAGCACTTGGCGGAACAAAATCGAGGAGCTTAATCTGCTGTCGGCCGGGGAAGCGGAACCTAGCGACATTGAAAGTCTTTGGAACCAAGGTTAGAGGTTTTACGTCTTGCAAGGACCGTCTTCCTTTATTTGTCTTGGATCCACTACTTCCGGACCTTGATAAAGGCTGAAGATTATGGTAGTGGCTGTCCATTACGTGGCAAGATCCTCCGGTAGATGGATGGAAACCACTACCAACTTTGATTCTTGAATGCGATCCACCAATACCATCTTCCATGTCTGCTTCGGCCTCTTGAGGTACTTCATAACAAAATTCACGAAGTGCTTAGTATAATTGTATTCTCATTGACAAATTTCGCGTTCACTTTGCGGGATTTGTAATCAACTGTTGCATTGAGAATTGTTGTCATGAATTTTCTGACATGGGTACAAGCCTTAGGTGTGAGTAGGGAGGATCAAAAGCAACTTCAAACTCTTTGAGGCACTTCACGGTGAGCACTTATAGGTAGCTCGAAGAGAGAGTAAGCAGGCTTAGTCTCCTTCGTTTCTGTTTTATCGTATCTAATTTGCCCCCTAGGATGACATGGCTCACTCGGTGGCGAATTAGATACCTCAAAGCAGGAAACTCGAAAAGGAAGTAAGCCGACATAAAACAAGATCTGGCTGGCTTAGTCTCTTTTGCTTCTCTGTTTTTATGTATCTAAAGTGCCCCCTGGGATGAGATCGCTTTCGCATTTTAGGGGACACTTTAGATATATAAAAACGAGGAACATCGTAAAGAAGAGTAAAAAAGTCTGGAACTTAGTTAAAAAAAACCAAAGCATAGTTACAATCAATTGTGATTCAATTCGGTTTTGCGAGCATGGTGCGTTTACTAATTCGGTCCTAGCTGTTCATCTTGGTGGCAATGACTATGTGAGTCCATCTAGCACACCAAAAGGAATTATTTTCTACCCTCAAAGGTAACCAAGTCTTGTTTGATGCAATTGGGATATGTAGCTTACTTCTTCATCCCTACTTTGTAGATATAGATGTACAATGTGGTCAGTTAGGGGACAAGACACTTTCACGCACCCCTTGAAGGCATTAGACCTGAGAAGAAACTTCGGGCAAATCGAAGATGCATCGGGGTTACAGGGAAGTCGGACAAATCGGTAGATGTCAACAAATCGATAGGTGCATCAAGTCAAGCTCCGATTAGGTGCTCCAAGCCCCGGACAAAAATCGCGAATCAACGGATGCATTAAGTCATGCTCCACACCAATCGCCAAATCGGCAGGATGCATCGGGGTTATGATCTGAACAAATCGTTTAGGAAATGTAAGTCACAAGGTAACTTCCAACCTTTTGTGCTGTCTTCTTTTTAATTTGACCCATATAGTTACCGAATCTGTTAAATTTTTGCAGCTTGAAGTGTCTCGGAGAAAAAAGCAAGAGCGAATTCCAAGCAAAAGACACCTCCAAGACATTCTGAAGCGAAGTTTCCATCCACCCCGCGAATAGATCTTTGAAGCGGTTTTTCCAGCCCTGCACCCAAAATCTTTGGCGAAGTTTCCCACCCACCAACTCGTCCATCTGAGAAGACTACAAGGTTAAGCTCAATCCTGCTTGTTTTTACTACAATGGAGTTACGGGTAGAAGCTATGACAAGAAGTGAGTCCATACCCTTGCCAAAGAAGATGATGTTAAGTTGATCACACTTAACGAGAACCAAGTGGGTAGTAACTAGACCCGGTGGGCGAGTTCATAGATTGGTGCGGTCGGAATTTTCATATAGCACTTTGGTCCGGCCTGCAGGGCTCAAAACTTGAGAGTCATAGTTAAAGGGAGCATTGATGAAACACAAGGACAAATTCAAGTTCATATGGAGTCGGGATCAGCTGTACCAACACAAATTTATTTAACGATAAAAAGCCAATTTTTTTGAAGCACACGAAAAAGGTCTCTGACAATTTCGGGTTTCACAAAGAGAACGTGCTTCTCATTGATGACAAAGATACAAAGGGTACCTCAATGCGCCAACACCATGATCTGTCCAAACAGTTGGAGCCACGGCCAGTAGATGGCAATTTCCTCATGAATGATCTAAAGGTTTGGCTTGGGGGTTCTTTGAAGGCGAGGAATGTGCAAAGTTATGTCGAAAGCAACAAAATCTTTGAATATGTTTGACACGAGAGTCAAATTTGTATTAATATGATGAAAAAACATAGAACTAAAGCCTAGAAATAGTATTATTGTTGTATATGATGTAACCTCTCTTGACTTTTTAATATAAACAAAGTTTTACTTCAATTGTTCATTTCTTGGCTATTTCAATGTTCCTCAAGGTTTTCAATGATCTTCCATTTGCTGAATGTAAACTTACACCACCGGCCACGAGGGGCTGGTGTTAAGAGCGCACATCCGACCCGAACACTTGCCACTTGAAGTGTTTAAAGGCGGCGAGGAGCCTCTTGTGCTTGATCAAGAGGCAATGTCAGAATATTGGAGAAAAAAAAGTAGGGATTGGTTCGATGACGGGGATAGTCCATTTCTTCATGAGGTTAGTAATTTAATATAAACAACTTCGATTTGAAGTCTTACATTTGTTTCTTAAATCATCTTGTTTTACCGGACCTTGGACTTTGGCGGTGTATGCACCAATTACGCATCAAGCATGACATGGAGCGAGGTTCCATTTCATGGATCCGCTCATTTACACATTAACGTCGAGCGAGCTTGCTTCAAAGGACAAACTATTTGCACCCTCAATTTCCGAATGTACCATTACGCGGCATGTTATCGGCGGCCTTTGGGCGGTGTATGTCATTGTAGGTCTTGGAGGTCGGCCCGGTTAAATGTCGACCCGGTGTGTACCATTTTGGCGACCTAGAAATGTACAAGGGCTCAGAGCTGTCATGAGTTTTGTTGAGGATGCAAACACAAAATTCCCAAGCACCATAAAGGCTGCGCCACAAAGAAAATTACAAGTTCCCCACTTTCGGTCGATTGCTGGTGGTGTGGTCACGCTATATGTGTCTTCGTAAAGTTGTAGCTCTGATAATCGAGATTTGGACATACTATCCCAATGCAAGGTGAGTTAAGTAAATTTGAAGGTATTACTCATCCAATGTGAGGCCCTGATATGTTTGTTGCGGGGTACCAATTTCTAGTTTCAAATCTCGCATTTTGTTGGACCTGAGAATGATGATTGATGTTGTGAAACCACGATTCTTTGTAGTAATGGCGAGGTTTGAGATCAATAGATCTTTACTTGTAATCACATGTTTGTATTATTGTAACCAAAGAGGTTATTCTTGTAACCTATTCTTTCATTGACACTCTAATGTATATTGTTGTATACTATTGTATACAATAGACTTTCTGGTGACGAGCAACACTACGGTGGAGTTCAAATCTCGAAAGAAATTGATGTATTCAAAGATTCATGACAATGTGGTGTTACATGTAAGTGATAGATGTGGTGATGCAAATGGTGCATGTGGTGAATCATGTGGTGCATTTGGTGAACCATGTGGTGAATCATGTGGTGAATCGTAGGTGGCATGTTGGAGCTTCATTGGCATGTTTGACTTTCATTGACCAACATGTTTGGTGATGCAAATGGTGCATGTGGTGAATCATGAGGTGTATTTGGTGAATCATGTGGTGAATCATGTGGTGCATCGTGTTTGGTGGCATGTTGGAGCTTTGGTGAATCATGTGGTGAATCGTGGCATGTTGGAGCCTAGGTGGCATGTTTGAGCCACCTTGGCATGCTTGAGCCCTTTTACATGACCTTTGTTACATGTTTGACTTTCATTGACCAACATGTTTGGTGATGCAAATGGTGCATTTGGTGAATCATGTGGTGAATCATGTGGTGCATTGTTGGTGGCCGTTGGAGCTATTCATGAATGTCAATTCGGATAGATATATATATATATATTTTTTTTTGTTTTTTTAGAAAATAAAATAATGGTCCTTTCGAGGTTATTATTAGTTGCCTACTAAATCTTTAGGAATAAAATAATGATGCTAATGGTACTAAATCTTAAGGAATAAAGATGCTAATGAATACGAAATCCTAAAATGGTAGCCTCTGAAATTAATTTCACGCCCGACCTTTATAGGCTATGGTGGTGAAGGAGAAGCTTATCGTCCAATTCCTTCCAACGAGAATGTCGGCTGCGGCTGCCGCTCTCCCTCCCGGCTCTGCCTCTCCCTCTCCCTCTGGCTCTCCTCTCCCCCTTCCCTAAAGCTCAGCTTTCAATTCCTTTGGCACGGGTGATGGTGGTTATGAAATAGGATCTTGGCCAAATTACCATTTCTTTGGGCCCGAACACGAGAGCCGTGCAGGAGCCACGAGCACGAGGCTCGGGTCTCATTCCACCTCTTCTGAAAGCTCGAAGATCTTTGGAACTTTCGAGAAAGAGGTGGAATCCTCCTCTAATTCGATTCCTCACGATGGAAGCTTCTTCGATGATCAATTTGATTCCCAAGATTACGATACTTGAATCGGCGAAGACCGACGGGCCGAAGAAAGAAGAAGAAGAGGTAGAAAACGAAGAAGAACATGAAGTTTTTGGAACTCCAAAATGTTCTCTGAGTAAGTAGCATGCATGCATTAAATTTTTGCTTTCTTTTATGTGTTCTAAACTAATTTTCTTCACTTTTTCTTCTGGATGAAGCTTGAAGTCCCTTGTGCCATCTTTTTTTTCTTTTGATCAAGTTAGTCTCACAGGCCTTTTGTGCCTTTGTATTTTTGAAAAGCGGATGGTATATAGGCCTTAGTGCCTTCATTTGATCTCACCCCTTGTGAACTCACCCCTTGTGTCTGAGGCCTTAGTGCCTCTTTGTAATATATGATGGCCTTAGTGCCTTTTTGAATATATGATGGCCTTGTGCCTTTTTGAACCTTGTGTAAATTTCTAATTCGAAGTATTACGGTATCTTGTTTTAACATATGATGGCCTTGTGCGTATTGTAATCAGGCCTTGTGCCTTTTGTTTTATCGAGAAAATAGTTTATAATGGCTTTGTGTCTTGTGTAAATTTGTGCCTTGTGTAAATTTCTAATTACGTTTTTACCACCAGGGCCTGTTTCTAAAAGCAGATACCACGAGGCCTTAGTGCCTTTCTTTGATCTCACCCATATGTCTAACAGGGCCTTGTGCAAGTTTAATTCCAGTTTAATTCAGTTTAATCCAGTTATACCTTGGAATTCATTCAACATTCAAGTACAAATTTAAATGGCGAAGCATAAAAATGAGAATGCAAAAGCGAAACTTCTTTATATTCATAAAAGTACCCTTTACACAATTGCCACGATGAAGTGGATTTTCCTAATACTTTCATATCAATTCGGGGACCTAATTTGGGATCCATATATTCTTTGTCACCAAAATCGGTCAAGATACTATCGGGAATCGAGAGCCATTCCATTTTGACGGGTCAAGAAATGGTCAATGCCCCTAGTGATTATGGTGAAATGCGTGGTGGAAGCCGTGGTGGCGTGGTGGTGAAGTCGTGGTGATGCAAAGCGTTGTTTTATATTTCAAAGGGAGAAAAATACATATGGAAATCTACCATACCCGTATAATAGTTCATACTTCTTATGAAATGAAGTATCTGCGAAAAAATCGGGGGAAAACTATAACCCGAGCTTCTAGTATTATCAAAATGCATTAGAGATGACATACGATTCTTGGGCCTCAATCGGATCCTGCATTGTGAGATCGTAACTCTTCTTCTTCCAAAATGCGTTCAAGACTTCATCAAGTGTTTACTGGAATAGTTGGTGTAATCCACAACACTAAAACATGAGCTTCTCGTTTACGCTCCCACTTATGATCTGATTCATAAAGTATTGTCTCGGTTGTTGTGTCTCCATGCATCGGCACAATCGAGCACTTTTTTAATGGCTGAAGCATGGATCATTTCACTTTTAGTTGGATGAACATATCCGCTTCCTCAAGCACGGGGAGCTGAGAACTCATCCTCGAATCATACACCACCCCGAACCACAATGCCGGCTACACCAGCTCTGTTAAGTCTCCCCGGCGCATGCATTGTAAACAACATCATCGTGTAAAACAACATCTACTACAAAGAAAGGCAACCTATCCTATCAGCCCTTGGCTTCTAATTCTTTAAGCCCATCGGGGAATTAACCTATGTTTTAAGCCTAGAATACCTCCGGAATTCATGGGTCCTCCCTCCTCTAATATCCGCCTCTGTTCCTGGTTTATTTGCTCCGGTATAGGTCCTACCGGATCATTTGCATTTGAGCTGGTGAAATTGTTTGTGCTTTGTTCTCCTTACGTTTTCTTCCGCCATAGCTGGATTGTGATAAGCCAATGTGCGCATGCAAAACTAGATTTATGGTTTTCCCCAATGCTTCCTGCCGCGACCCGACTTTTGAATGATTGACCTTGCATTTTGATGTGACCAGATTTCCAATGATTCTCTGTCCCATTAAATCCATCCTTAAAATGTAATTTTTACGTGTCACTTTCACCTGTCAATTAAGCGGTTGATTTCTATTAAACATAGCATATATTCACGGACATTCATCTTACACCTCGTTATTCACCACACTAGGCACCACATAGAATATATTTACGGCGTTTATTTTACACCATATTTTTTAACCACACTAGGCACCACACTAGGCACCACCACTGGCACCACACACTGGACACCACACCATGTTATTCACCACACTAGGGACCACATAGCATATATTACAAACATTTATTTTACACCATGTTATTCACCACACTAGGGCACCACAAAGCGGTATATTTAGAGCATTTATTTTACACCATATTTTTCACCACACTAGGCACCACATAGCATATATTACGGCATGTATTTTTTACACCATGTTATTCACCACACTAGGCACCACAAAGCATATATTGACAGCATTTATTTCACACCACGTGCCTCACCACACTAGGGCAGACATATCATATATCACAGGCATTAATAGGCACCACACACCACAAGCAATCACTAACCACAACAACCACATATCACAAGCAATCACTAACCACATACCACATTAACAATAAAAATGTGGTGAAGATGAAGAAATGAAATAACGTGATTCTTCCGGATAGTGAGTGGCATGATCCTCTCTTACATTTCGTTCCAATCTTACGAACTTAACATCCTTTGCATTTGGAGACCCTACTTTTTCGTCCAAAATTGTTTGCACAAGTTCTATGACCTGCTCTTCTAACTCTTTTTGTACAAAACCCATTTCCCCCCTTTGCAATCTATCTCTTCCCTCTTCAATTTTGCTTTGGTAAGATTCCTAGGATGAACACCAATGAGTTTACCAAAACCCCGAGCAGACGGATTAGCACTTTTCGGTATTAATGCTTCCTCTTACGGCCATAGCAAGGCAACTACTCTTGGCTGCTAAACCTGTCATTGCTGTTAGACTTCTTCACAAGTTGAATGGAAGCCACGAGGGTTGCTGACCACAATGCTCTTGGCTTGCAAATCTTTCGACTCTTAGCCAAATCAGCCGTCCATTGTGTCATCCTACCGAGATAATCTAGTAAAACCTCTTTCTTATCATTTGTTAGACAAGCCTTTAGTGGTGCTATGAAATGAAGATAACAATTTTAATACCATCCGGCCTTTTTGGTAGAGGCCGTTACGTGGATCCTCCCTCTGTTGTTTGCAATTTTTGCTAATTCTTCTTTAGCTTCCCTTTGTCTTTTCCTTTGGCGTCTTTTATGATCCCGTTCTTGTTAAGGAGTTCTCTTTCTCTTACATTGGCGGTTTGCTTCCAAGTTAAATGATTGAAGGTATGAACGGATTGATCCACAACCCGGATTAAAGCGCCATAGCCGTGTGCTTCCGAGGAAAGGCGGGTGGGTCGTGGGTTTAGAAATCGGTTCGGTGGAGATTGGAATGGGACGGGTGGCGTAGGAATCGGGTTGTTGCGCTTCGAAATGATTGAATCCGGGCAGTACATCACTAGGCGCCAAACAAACATTTAAAATCGCACCACAAATTTGATATCTCCCACCACATTTTTAGGAGGACAGGAGGGACACCCAGGGTGTTCCACTACAACATGCTTTCACCCGTTGGCCCGGTTGGGTGGAGAACTGCCATTATTTGCCTTATATTGAGAATCTTCCTCTAGTTTTGGTGTCGTATCTTATGTTCATTGGATCTGTGCTTATTTGTCTTCTTATTTCATACTTAGATCATTTTGTCATTGCTAACGGTTTATTCTGTGGATTCTGTAGCAAACCTAGGCGGTTTACAGGTTATGATTTTATGATTTGTTTGAAGAGATCTGGTATTCTATTTAGAGGAGATAAAAGGTATGGCTTATTGTTGTGAACCATATCAATTTAAAATATAGGCATGCCGTCAACATCTTTTTACAAGCAAAGCTTCAGGACCTTTGATGTCAAAGTAAGTATTACGTTCTCTTTTCATTCTCCAGAAAGATATTCCAATTTAAATGATTGATGCACGAGTTATCCGTAATTGTTGTGCTTTAGAACATGATCATTGAATTTCAAATGTGATTGCAGAGAAGAGAAACTACACATCACGTCCAATCCAATGTATGACTCCAAATCTTGCAATTTGCTATGCAAAGTAATCAAACGTGCTTTTGACTAGTTTTTTTAGTTGTTTTATTGAGAAGTATGTTTGATGTCTAAGGACTGAGTATGAAGTTGTGGTTTTCTAGAGAGAGTTGAATCAGAACAAAGTAATGAAGCATTTATTATAGCTATAAGGGAAAAAGTGCATACATGGTTGAATGAAGTTGTCTCATAAGGCAGGGAAAGTGAAGTAGGTTATAATGAATCTAGGACGATTTCAAGCTAGCTATTTTGTTTAGCAAAGTATTGCATTCAGCTGACCAATCAACAGGGTTGATTGTTCGAATAGCAATCTTTTGTCTTTGCCTATTCATATAGCTAGTTTGAACGACCGCAAATATTTGCAACACGTTTTCCTAGAGATGGTACTTTTGTGAAGTTAGTAGAAGAAGAATAATTGGACATTTGAAGTGATAAAGTTAATGTTATGAAATTCAAGATGACTTTAGTCTAGCTATTTTTATTCAATTAGGCTTCGAGAATTCATGTTTTGCTTGTAGATTCAAGTAAAGCTTGAAGGGAATTAGTGTTTTGTTCATTATCACAAGTAAATAGCAATTAATGTATTTATACATATGCTTGAAAATGAGCATGTAGAATAGCTAATCGAACTCAAGTTTCTCTTATTTAGTAGATTTTGGATGCTTCTAAGCTTTTAGTCCTTATTGCAAGCCACAATAATCAAGAATCAAGAATCGCTCATGCAAGTATTGCAATGTTAGAAAATGGAAATAGATAAAGGACGTTAAAAAGCTCAATTGCTTCAGCAGAGCATCTGAGGTAAAACGAGCTGAAAAAAACAAAGGTAATATTAAGTATACACAGGGCGTCTTCGATTCTGGATCGGATGGATCATAGCCATTCAAAGAATTTAGTAGATATGCCAATATCCGCATTTCGTAGAAGTAATTGTCAACTACGAAGAATCAAGGAAAATGCAAGTGTGCTAATATATGTTTGCACCATCATTGCTTTCCAACATTTCAGAAAGGAGGAATTTCCTTACAGATTCGAGGTCAGGCCAAAACTGAGCATGCCAAGAATGTTTTTAATTCTTATTAGCTATCTACGTTCATGATTCGCTGATGTGAGCTTGCTTCAAGACGCTAAGCTAGATTCAGACAACTCTTTGAAAGGTATATATATGCTAGGATTTTTTCTGATTTAAAAGGGAGAGAATTATGTAGCCTCTGATTTGGACCAAGAACATTAGAGCAAAAAAATCTGGTAACAGAAGGATTTGATTGGCACTTTGGATTCCCAACCCTCATAACAACTCAAATAGAAATGTTTTTTAGAGCTCACTAAGATGTAAATGAGGCTTCGGCAGCAACTGGCTTGAAAATTCTGCTTTGCTTTGCTAAAGTATACCACCCTTTATGCGCAGCATTTACACAAACTTATGAATTCTGTTCAGTCCTTTTTCGTTAAATACTATAGCCTATGGCCCATACATTAAAGCTGCAAATACAAAAACACATAGCCTAAGAACTACTCTAGAACAGTGCATGAAAATCTCTGCAGCCTAGACAAAGCATAAACAACAACTACAATGATTTGTTCCAAAACAAAACAAAACCCAAAACAATAAGATTAACTCAAACCTGAACATTTTTGCTCGTGTCATTTGTAGGTTGTCTTCATCCTTTATATTGTGTCTCCTGTTAAAAAAATTGCTTTCCATATTTTGGAGCATAGTAGCAGCAACCAGACATATGCCATGCTCCATTGCTATCCATATCCGGCAGAAATAAAAATGCTATGCCTATCCATCTCCAGATCTTAAACTTTGCTTTACTCTAACTAAAATCAATACCATTGCTATCCAAATCCTGCAAAAATAGAAGTTGTACCGCCTGCTTTTAACACCAAGGCCAGTCAGATCACCTAGTGCTCTTGAAGGCTCATGTTGGACACATGGAAGCTCCAGACAAACAAACGTAAACTCTCTTTGCTTGTCCATGGCAAATTGTGGCCACATCTATGCGTGTGCAACTGCATGTTCTGTTCTCTCTCAAATTCTTTATTGCAAATTTCACAGGGACCATGAGTGTCTCTGGAAAGTGTGCAATCACTTCCATGTCAGAATTTGCAGATAAATAATGCCAGGAGCAACAGAAACAATAACAACAAAATGGATTGGAGTAAATTTGTAGATAAGGTTTGAAGCTTTTACTTGGCGTTCCAAGAAGATTTCTCTTCCGCTTGGTAGGATTAGCACTGGCACTGGCTTTGTCAGATGCTAGATGCTGTTGTTTTAGATAGAGGCATACTGGCGGAATCCCCATCAAACTTGAAAGACCCGCTGCTGCTGAAATCGGTTTCAGAACAATCGTTTCCTCCTGCTGCTTGACTGTGCAATATCTTACCAGAGGCGACCTCCTAATTTGTAGCTGGGTCCGATTCTAATATCTTAGGCAACAGGGCTCTAGGATCTACTCTCCAAGCTCTACCAGAACTAATGGAAACGGAAATAAGAAAATATTCAGCAGGGGTTTATGGAAATGCATTATTAGAAAGCTATGCTTACCTTGAGCAGATCCGGCGAGCTGATCGCGGCCTCCTAATCCACTACTAAAAGGGAGCTTGAATCATAGAGGATGAAGCTCTGGCCGGTAAGGAAATTTCCCTAGCCCTAAACTCAACCATATCAAAACTCAATCGTAGAATGATCAAATTTCATAGTATTCAGGGAGATATCTGAGATTAACTATAAAGGAAATACACTTACCTACTGCTTACTTATGACACAAGGACCCTGCGAAGAAACCATGCCGGAATGACAGAAGCAAAACCGAAAGTACACAGATCTACGTTTCGGGACCAAAACATACATATATATAGATTGCTTCATCGAAGGCTTCTTGGCAACAATCTGATTCCGACACGAACCCAAAGGAGGCGTTTTCAGAGCACAAAAAACAAATGGCCACAGCATAGTCCGTCTCTTTTAAAAACCTTCTAGGAGCTAGTTTCTGCAACCGGCTTCCATGAATCCTTCTGCACTCATACCTCTCAGAACCAGCTTGAAGAAAATAATAGAACAACCAACAACTCAATTCTACCTGTGCAGGATTGAAAATTTTCATCTTGTTGTGCCATGTATGGAATTGTTGAAACCTTCCTCTACCATATCCAAATCGAGAGAATAAATAAAATTTGAACAACCACGATCAACATCTGAATAAGCAAGCAAAAATCTCAGCCTGATGAGCGAAAGAGTAAGCCGTGCTATGGCGAGGTATTGCCGCCATGGGGCTTTCTGTCTATCACCAACTCTCTTCGTAGAGGAAATGGTATTTGCATGCGATTCTGCCGCGGCCCGCGGGTTCATATTTATGTTGGCGATTGAAGACCCGAGAACAATCTAGTAGCTTCTGTTGCACGCACCATTGAAATAACTAAAAAAAATGCCTAATTATAGAACATTCTAGAATCTACCCTATTATAATTATATGTTCTAAACATATATAAAGCATTTGGGTTTTTTGTTTGAACCCAATATTTTTTCGCCAAGAAAATCTATGAAGGAGACACGTGTATAACTTCCTTAAAAAAATAACCAAAAAAACAAAAAAACAGAGAAACATTGCAGCCATCTATCCGAAGATATAGGCTCCACTTGCTGCAGCCATAATCATTGCTGCAGCCATCTATCGGGTTGGATCTCTGGTCGGATTGGATAATCATTGCTGCAGCCATCTATCGGATTGGATCTGGTCGGATTGGATGATTAGTGCCAGGGAAGGGTCCGTACACAGGGAAGCTTCGTAGCCGAGATGCCTTGGTTTATGACGAATGGGCGACCTCTTATATAAAAGCCAGGATGAATCCCAGATCGAGATGCAGCCGAACCCTTTGCTATGGCTTCCAAGAAGCGAAAGTTTCTTGAATTCATATCTGGTTCTCTAGAGGAGCACCTTCCACTGCCTAAACGAATCAAGCTCGATGTAATAGTTCTGGTGGATAGTTGGATCGTGTATGGTGATGAGCGGGGGACTTGCATCAGTGGCAGCATGGAAGGAGTTAATAGTGCTAAGATTGGTTATGATGTTGATGCCCCTGGAGCTGATGGTCGTGATGCAAGGGAGGGCTCCTGTGATGGCTCAGATTTGTCTCCGTTTGATAGCTGTTTGCCTGAGCAGGATGCCTACATTGATTTGGACTTTGATTTGGATGTTTACTCTGATTTGGACTTTGATTTGGATGGCAAACCGAGTGCTTTAGTGGAAGAAAATCCTGAGTTTGGTGCACTGCCATATCTCTTTGGGTATGACAACACTTTTGTTTGCAAGAACTGTCTTTGTTTTGTTCTTGAGGAGGAGGTTGATGAGTTCGGGCGGTGTAAGTCCTGTCTCAAAGAATCAGTGGGTGCAGGTTTACTATGGTTTGTAGAATGAAGGTTTGTGACTTTCCTCTGCCAGTGGCCATTTTGCATTGTGTGTATGGTAAATTGCCTTTGTTTTTTTGTGTCTCCACTGTAAATTTTGTGAATTTTGTAGATTCTAGCTGCAAATCACAAGACACTATCAATCATAGAAACCAGCACATAAGATGCCTTTTAACACCATGTATAAAAGCTATTTACTCCACACAATTTCGACAGGCAATGCATATCTTTGCTTTCATCTTTGAAAAGGATGTCATTAGAGCAAGAATCATCACAAAAGAGAACTTGCAATGCAACCTTTTGGCAATTGAAGATGAGATGATGTTGGGAAATGTGTTAAACTTCTTCCATGAAATATACTTTGAGCCTCGATATTCAGCACACATATATAGCCTAAGTGAGATAGCAATGGAAAAGGAATACTAAGTCTATTACAAATCACAAAGAAAATACAGAATCAATTTACCTGGTTTGTAGAAGCTAATAGTACATGAAAGATGCTGCAAAGCGATGTTAGGCTTTGTTGTGCAAAAACTCAAAATCTGTGGATTTGAGGATGATCTTGCCATAGGCAATGCATAAATCGGATCCATAGGCAATGCATAAATTTGAGTTGCAGATGCATTTTTTATTCCTTATTACACTGCCTATGATCTCCTGAAGTGCCTCTATAAATCTTCTTCAGAACAGAGTACTCCCCATAGATTAGAGCTGGTTATTGGCTTAGAAAAAATGCCGCAGAGAAATTGGAACGGGTTTGGGACCATTTCGTGATCATGGGAAGAACAACTTGAAATTTTTCTCCGATTTCAAAATCAGTCTGTAATAGACTGCCACAGATAGAATGAAATGACTCAACTTTCGTGTATCTACATTATTACCTGGATGCATGCAGACAGCCGTTTGTGCGACAGATTAGTTCGAGAAGTAGATTTTGTGGACATAACGAATTTAGCAGAAAAATACAACTAGCTTTGCCGTCCCTAAAATATTCAAGAATGTAGACTGGAAATTCCAAACGGTCGCTGATAAAGGCACATTATTTTTCTCTGATCAATCTACTAAAAGCATGCCAGAGAATTTACACACGCACACCCAGTTTTTCTTAGACTCCGGAATAACAAATATCATATCTGAACAAAAGTTATGTCACAGCCCAACTAGAGCATTAATATCTAGCGGCTCTAATCATTGGTTTCTTGAATGTAGATCAGTCCCTATTGCCTCCTCTGATATCTAGGCTTTAGATTCGAAATATTGTATGCTCCCGTATCTAGGATTTATATTCGGAATATTGCATGGAATATTGCATGTGATTTGGAATTAAATGAGGTTATATTGTCACGTGGATCTTAAATTCCAAAACGTGCTCAATATTTATGCATATAAATAGGAAAGCCTTCGTGTGTTCCAAGCACAGTTCAGTTCAGGAGAGTCTTGTGGGCGCTTTACTTTTTCTTGGCCCTTCTATTCCTGAGTCTTAAGGTATCCATTATATCTTCATTCTTCTACTCTTATATTCATACATATATAATCCATCCAGTGCACTACTAGGTTCCTCTTTCACCATATATCTTTTCGTGATATTGCGTTGTTCGTCTATTTCTTTTATTGAATAGAAGTTTCTTAGTATGGATTTTTGTGATGCCCAACATGTTGGTCTACCATGTGCTTTGTTTCCTCGGTTTGTTTTATAGAAAATACTCTGTGAGTTGATGATGTCCCCTCGTTTCAGATGGGCATGCCATTGCCGAAGTCCATTGTCATGGTGACTTCTAATGTGAAACGATTCTAACAAAGTTTAAAATGAAACGCACTTATTTGCTGCAAACGCACTTCAAAAGGAATCTTTGAAAGATTCCCTAAAATTCCCTTAAAAAATGCCCTTTTCTTGGTATATTTGTGACAAGTGTGACAATTTGAATATTTTAGGCACCATTTTTGGAGGGGAATTTGAACTCAGCTTTCATTCAAAATTGTTTGGTACCATTTTTTGGCCTCCTAGTTTGTTTGAGAAATAGTAATATTTTTAAGGACAAAACAAAATAGACATTGAAAAAAAACAACAAGCGCTAAGAGTGCCCAAAAACGTATTTAGTTCAAAGTTTATGAATTCACTACAAAATTATGAACAAAATTGCAAAAATGCAACACATTTTTGATATTGCCTCAATGAAGCAAATATTGTCACCTTAAAGTATGCCTCACACGAGGTTGAAGTTGAAGATGCTTTGCTTTGCTTTATACACTTGCTCTTATTTGCTCCTCCAAATTGCTATAGACTTAGATATCCCTGCGATGGCTGGCGGCGTATGTATCCAATCTGGACTTTTTTAAACTTTGTAATTTATTTGTTCTCTGTAGTCCTTAGTTTCTTCCAAATAAATTTCAAGATGGTATAAATTTATACCTCAATAGATAGTAATATGTGGACATAGTATGCTAGAGAGTTTGCACGGTATAAATTTATACCGCAAGAAGACTTGAGCGGTATAGATTTATACAACAAAAGAACTCGAGCGGTATAAATTTATACAGCAAAAGGACTCGAGCGGTATAAATTTATACCGCAAGAGGACCCAAGCGGTATAAATTTATACCGCAAGAGGACCCAGAACGTATAAATTTATACCGCAAGAGTTTTCTCGGTATAAATTTATGCCGGCGATATATATATATGTATATTATATAAATATATAATATATATAACATATATATTTACATATATATATCCGAAAAAAAAAAGAAGTCTTGCGGTATAAATCTATACCGAGAGACTTCCTGCGGTATAAATTTATACCGTTTTTTTTTTATATATACAAATATGTGAACGTATATATATTAAATATATATATATATATTAAGATGTATATAAATATATATATACATAAAATATGTAGTCCAGGAGTATAAGTTTATATCGTGCAAAATCTTGTGGGGTCTTTCTTGCTCCCAAAGGTTTTTGCAACTTAATACTGTTGAAATAACACACTTAAGGGATAATTTTATGCAGTTTTCTTAGTTTTTTAGTTCAAAAAGTTCTAAAATAGTTCTAAATTCTCTGACCTTGTAATGCAATGTTAGAGCATAAATTAGTCGAATCCCGTTGTTATTTTTACTTTTTTTTTGAACTACACATGCTAACTTCACTTTAGGGCACTCAAAAACGCTACTAAAGGCAAAGGACCCCAAAATGTTATGGAGACACATGTGTTCAACGAGAAGGAAACTACGAGTTTGTCCATAGGGGTGAGGAGTAGCAACCCCAAAAAGTTTACTTATTTCTTTGCAAAACGCACAAAAAAAGCAAGATAGACAAATACTTCTCTGTGGAGAAATGTGCAGTGACGCCCACTGCTACAGATGATGGAATTGTGCTGAAGACTCTCAACATTGACAAGGAGCTTGACTATCTTCTCAACATCACTATATTGTGGATTGGTATTTTGCAAGCCCAAAGACATGATAAATACATCTCCGAACAACAAAAGGCCATGTAATCCGCAGCTTCACTACTTCAACTGCGTTTCCTCGGTATAAATTTATACGGCATCGTCGGTTGGAACTTCAACTAATCAGATAATTTCATGGATGTATTACCATTTGTAATACCATATGATGCAAAAACAATAATTTTTCATTCAAGCGGTTTGTTCAACTGTCTCCCAATGTCTTTTAAGGTCAATTAGGATGTTTAGCCAAAATGGTTGTGAAATAACAAATTTTTTGTCTTCTATGACGTAAATAATATAAATGTTCTAAGGGATAAGATACAAAAGCGTCTAATTTTATCATATGAGTTTGCCCCATAATAAATCTTTGGCTTTCGTAGTGGTCCTTTTCCCCTCTAAAATGAGATATTTTTCTTTGTTGTTCTTCTCCTTAATGTTAAGTCTTCCTAAAATGTCTGTTTTCATAAGCAGTTTTATAAATCTTTAGACACAAGATAGTAAAAGAGTCCTTTTTAGGGGTATTTTAGAATTTTGTAAATTTTTAGAAGGAATCTTTCAAACGCACTTCTTAAATAAGTGCGTTTCATTTTAAACCTTGTTTTCTTATATATTGCGATCAAAGCAACTGGGGATGAATTGTTCCATGTTGAATGTGGTTGGATTCAGGGATCCTCAGAGATCCTTTTTGACACGTTAGCTGTCGAGCGTTTTCTCCCTAGGTCTCTCCTCAATAAACTAGAATTAATGGAGACAAACTACCCATCGGGCGTGATATCCTACTTCCTTGAGAAATACATGGGTTGTGGCTCCCTTGGCCCTGCGGGTATTTTCAAGGTGGAGACTGAAATGGTCAATGGTAGGATTGAAGTTGGGATATTTAGTGACACCTGAATCGCTGATTGAGCTTGACCCATCAAATGTACCTTTGTTTACGTTAATATTAATATTAATATTAAGATAAGATTATCACATGAGCATTATGCTTGAAATAATTTATGCTTGAAATGATTTAATTTGGTGTTTGCCTCGTGCAGTATAGGAAGTGGCGAAACTTACTGAGTAGAAAAGTGAGGCTAATGCAAAAGTAGATGATGGGGTTGGTTATGTGTGTGTTTGACATTAGCTAATGGTGGTTTCCTTTTGCATTATATCATATGGGAGCATTGAAGAAAATGGTGTTGGTTATATGTGTTTGTGTGAAAATAATTAATGGTGTTTGTATCTTGCATTATAGTATAATATGGCAACATTGCTTGAAGAGACAAGTGAGGCTATTGCCAAGGTAGGCAATGGGGTTGGTGAATCCTCAGGCGTTCGTGATGTGGATGTGCATTTGAGCACTGAGCAAAAATGTCATAAGGGCTCTATGTTGATTGCTGGTAGAAAGAGAAACATTCGGAAGTATAGACGAAACCAAATCACCTTGCATATAGCATCATACAGAATGCGTGCTCCTGTGCCGATGACAACGAAACTACAATTGCAGTTGGATAGGCTCTCTGATGAGTTAGACAAAATGTGTAAGGATCATACCATTCTTTCAGTCAGTATTAAAAGGCTCGTTGCTCAATTAACCCGACTTCATCGATTACTGCAAGTTGTCGAGTCTAAAGATGCTATCATGGAGGCAGTTCTAGGGGGAGAATTGTAGATGACTCATCGCTCTCGACTTCTGGATACTGATGTCTGTTTTGTAGTTAAATAACTATTCTATCGCTATGGATACATTATAAAGCATGTATGTTTGTGATATATATATGAGGCAAGTCGAGGATGCCTTATTACTCTGAACGTCTGTATACAAATTTCTATTTTGTGGTTATAGTTAGAAAATTATATTTTCATATGATATAAACTCGTTGCAGTTAACTTATCGTAAAAGACATGCGTGGAATGACATACAATCTAAGCCATGGCTTTTGTCGCTTAAGAGTAAATGCATGTTGTTGATGTGGTTTTATGAGTGAATAATGAATTGTGCTAATTATGTCTTAAAAACAATCAAGCCATCGATGTGTTTTTTATGAATATAAGTCGTGGTCTATGCTAATGTTGCCATTCCTCCAATTCCAAACGCAGATACCTACAAGGCTTCTTCGAGTTGTATGACGGATCATGCTCCTGGATAAGAGTATAACGTGTGAGGTATTCTTCTATGCTGACTTATTCATCTGAGCTTGTGTGTTCAAGTTAGTGTATCGAACATGTATGTATGATAACATGTCAATCCAATCCAGGAAAGTAGTCTAGATACCAGAGTGTCGTGCATATATGCAAATTTCTTATACGATGGCAAGAGAACGTGCTAGACAACGCC
Organism: Isoetes taiwanensis; assembly: GCA_021234155.1. Taxonomy (NCBI): domain Eukaryota; kingdom Viridiplantae; phylum Streptophyta; class Lycopodiopsida; order Isoetales; family Isoetaceae; genus Isoetes; species Isoetes taiwanensis. The sequence goes on along the minus strand of JAJEKV010000360.1, from coordinate 94,120 downwards.
TATCTCAAATCCGATAGGGAGTGATCCATCGTCTATACCGTGCCCGATTATAGGGAGACGCACCGACGAAGGGCAAGAGAACGATATGCAAACCTAAGTGAGGGTGCTCGAGAGTTGGAGCGTGAGAGAGCAAGGCAACGATCAAGACAGCTCCGGGCTAGGACAATGAATGCATCTGGAGTTGAATCAGATGGAGCTGGATTGGATGGAAGTGGAGTATATGGAAGTGCTCAACTCCAAATTGTCATCACCGACGGTGGGAGTGAGTTACTTGATGGGCCACCGGCGGCTGCGAGCGAGCACACCGCGTACAAAAGTTTTGGGTGGTATGCAAGTCTAAGCGAGGAAGCTCAAGAGGAAGTGCGCCATATGCGAAGGGAACGTTATGCGAATCTATCCTCCGAGGATAGGGATCGTATACGTCTAATAGCCAGAGAATGACACGCAAATGTCAAGGCTGCAGGTACATCATCCAGCTGCTTGAGCGCGCACATCCCGCATAACGATTCAATGTCAAGTGTAAGCGTGCACCTTTGGCAAAGCTTCGCAGCCCGCACATGAGAACAAAGAATTAGTCGAACATTTACGATGTGCACATGGAGTGCTTGATGCACCCTACTCCCATCCCCCTAAACATCAATCACGATGGGTTCTGTTGTAATAAGGGTAGATGGTTACTACCACAGTTACCTCCACTGCCGACCACATTGGCTAACCTATACGATGCGCCTAACTTCAATAACATTTGTAGAAGGATAAATAAACTATTTTGCTTTAGTGTTCTTGGAGTCGATGGGGAGTTTGTCAACTTGGATTTCCCTTCATCCGTGACGATTATGGGCCGTACGTATCATCGCATGCTTCCAACAAGTGATACAAGGAATCCCATACATTGGTACATATATGATGACTCACAGCGTTATGCGCAAGCAGGACTTCAGAGGGTGCCATTTCACTGGATTGCAACCATTGGGTCGATCCTTGATCAAGTGAATCCATTCGTTGCCCATCTTCGAACAATGGGGAGTATGCATATGCCTTCGGCATACATTACAATCGAAGGAGTAATCGGGAATGATGAAATGGCAGCAATTGCAGATGTTAATGACACGGCTGATCTTGCATCTAGGATTGCAGGATTTTGGGCTCGAAATGAAGGTGAACCGACCTTCATAAATATTCTCGATCCTATGTACGAACCTTTGCAATATCCACTGTTATTTCCACATGGTACTCTGGGATGGGGGCCCGGTAATGAATATCGACTTACGCAGCTACAATGGTATAGGACAAGGTTGTTGCACGAGGATAGATTCGTTCAGCTCGGTCGTTTGTGTGGGGAATACTTGGTTGACATGTATTCAAGTTACTTTAGGACACCTGCTTTCCGAAATAGGAGGGCTCAATATGATGAAGATTATTCTGAGAGAGAGAATGACAGCCATAATGATATTATCTTGCCTTCATCGTTCTTGGGCTGCCAAAGATGGTGTTCCGTACAAGTAGCTGATGCGTTAGCACTTTCTAGGGCAAAGGGTCGTCCAACTTTGTTTGTTACGATGACGACGAATACGGATTGGACAGAAATAAGGGCCGCTCTTAGGCCTGGCCAAAATGCATCTGATAATCCTATGGCTGTTGTACGCTGCTTTCATGGAAGGTTACATCGATTAAAAGAACTGTTGCATAAATTTTTTCAACGCGTATCGTATATAATTTCAGTAGTAGAGTTCCAAAAGCGAGGACTTCCTCATGCACATCTTGTGTTACGTACTGAACCAGATATACCAATAGAATGTGTTGATGATATTATATCTGCTGAGCTACCAAGTGATCCAATCATTCGGGAACAGGTCCAGAAATTTATGGTCCATAGGCATTCTAACAGATGCTCTCCGCATGGTTCTCCATGCTGCTACAACTATCCAAAACTAGTTAATCCAACAACGCATCTTGACTCAAAAGGCTATGTGCAATATAGGAGGAGAAGTGTAGATGATGCATGGATAGTTCCATACAATGCTTTCTTGCTCCATGAACTCGATTGTCATATTACGGTTGACATCCCATCCACCGTACATGTCTTCTCTTATCTTTACGGTTACATATATAAGGGTTTTGATACTGCAAAGTTCTCGATAACTCAAGAGAGGCACACGCATATGGAATCGTCATCAGGCCCTGGCCAACGAGGTGGTCAGCATACACGGGGTGCACACGTGAGCGGCGAGTATACAGGCTCCGACACAGGGCAAGCTTCTGAATACACCTCACAGGGGCGTACTGCTGGAGCAAGCCACAGGAACGAGATACAAGAATATGTAAAGGCACGGTACCTTTCGGCTATGGAGGCATCCTGGAGAATAATGTCATACGATATAACAAATAAATCCCCTCCTGTTAAATGTCTACCTTTGCATCTAATGCGATCGAATACGAGGTCATTATTGGACCGGTACTTCTTGCTGCCTCTTGATCACGTGTTCGATACACTTACATATATCGAATACTATGAACAATATACATTGATCGCATATAACCCATCGTTGCCACTTGAACCCGGGTATTACTTGGAACAGGAGCAGGAAGGTTTTGCACGGAACATCGTGAGAAAGAAGGCGAGGCAATTGGTATGTAGGATACGTCTACTATTACCTAGGGTCGGTGAGGCTTTTTACTTAAGACAAATTTTGTTGCATCGTCCTGCAAGGTCATGGGATGAATTAAGCGCGTTGATGGTCAGCTATATGAAACATATCAACAGTCTGCAGAAGCAGCAGGTTTGCTCGCCGCACACAACGAGGCAACCTTAGTTATGGAGGAGGCAGTTTCTTTATCCTTGAGTCCTGCACAACTACGTTTCCTTTTTGCCATGTTATTGCTCGACCAGGGATCAGCAACTGAATTATGGGCTAGGTTTCAAGTGCATATGAGCCTTGATCTATTAGACGAATACCCAAATAATCATGTAGTTGCCTTCAATGAAGCCTTCCATTTAGTCAATAACATTCTAGTCCAGCACGGGACTACCATCATGGCATTTGGTCTCCAACTACAACATCGCATTGGAAGGGATGTGATGCATGAGTTAGAGAAATTTTCTGATCACGCATCATATCTGAGTTCTGCATTGCAAATGTCGAGTATCATGAATGACAACCAATTAGAATTGTACAATTTCATAAGACAGTGGCTGGAATCTCCCCAAGCAAGTGAACCTATCTTCGTGGATGGAAAAGCTGGTACAGGAAAAACATTCCTGTTGAAATGTATATGCTTTCTCATACGCAGCAGCAGAGGCATAGTCCTTCCCTGTGGTACGACCGCTTTGGCAGCTCGATTATATGCAGGTGGACGAACAGCGCATTCTTTGTTCCAAATCCCTGTGGTCGAAAATAACGCCGGACTTCATTCGATGATAGAACATGATTCAGGAGTAGCACAACTCATCATTGAAGCGAAGGTCATTATTTGGGATGAGTTTCCAATGGCCAACAAGGCTGTTATAGAAAGCGTGAATCACGTACTTCAGCGGTTGTGTCAAAACAACCTTCCTTTCGGTGGAAAACATTTCATAGCTGCTGGTGACTTTAGGCAAGTTGCACCCGTCGTGAAGGGGGGAGGGAGGATTGCGGCATTCAATGCATCTATAAAATCATCATCATTATGGAGAATGTTCCATGTGTTGAGGTTGCATCAGCCTATACGAAACGCAGGAGATCCGGAGCTCATGAATTTTGTCGACAACATTGGAGAGAACTGGGAAGAAACCACAGTGTCATTGGATTTATTTAATGTAACCACTAACATCGCAGATACAATTCAATTCCTTTATCCACCGGAGATCCTTTGCAACCCAGTGGAATGTGACAAGCGAATATCCCTTGCTCCGATCAATAAACACGTCGATGATTTCAACGGTTGTATACTAAATAAAGTTCCTAGTCAGGACAAAGCCTATTACAGCCATGATCATATCACCGAGGAGGACGAACTTATCCACGATCATCCTTACGCAACCTCAGATTTCTTAAACAATTTCACGCATTCTGGGATTCCTAATCATGAGCTTAGGCTTAAAGTGGGGGCAGTATGCCATGTGATGAAACGATTGGATATGGAGAAGGGTCTTGTGAAGAATGCTAGGGTCGTGATTGAATCGATGCATACGAAGTTTGTAATGGTGAGACTCTTGGGTGATCCAGAGGGAAACACGTATCCGATTTCTAGAGCAGATTTCTTCTATCAACCAGAACATCGCCCGTGGACTATTCATAGACGACAGCTACCACTCCGTCTATCGTATTCGACCACCTTTAACAGTTGTCAGGGTTTGACATTAGATCGAGTTGTTATTGACCTGCGTACGAATGTCTTTGCACATGGTCAGTTGTATACAGCCTTTACTCGTGTACGGAACAGGCAAGATGTTTTGATACTCTTCTCTCCAGAGAATACTGCAAGAAGTACAGTGAACGTCGTCTATAAGGAATTATTGTGACATTGAGGTATGTTCTCTCCAGCTCTTTCATCAAAGTAAATTTATCTATCATTCATACAGGCAAACCTTTATCCACAGGTAGGATGTCTTGGTGTCCCTCTCCCCAGAGAACGCCGTAAGAAGCACAGTGAATGTCGTCTACAATGAGTTACTGTGATATTAAGGTTCGTCTTCTCTCTTTTTCTATCAAACAAATCTATCTATCATTCATGCAGATGAGCCTTCTCCATGGGAAGCTACCAAAATCTTTTTTAGACGTGTCAACTGACCACCAACACCAATACGTCGAGCTTGATGAAAAAAAAAGGTATGCATATATAGCCTACATGTATACATATGTAGTCATTAATGCCAATTGTTGCGGCGTTCCCTTCCCGCTTGCGGCTCTTTTTGTGGTACGCGGGCTGGCAACATTTATTGCCCCCATTCCCCATTTTGAATCGATTGCCTGTCTTTAATCTAACTCTTTCGTCATTTCTCTGTCCGCTTCATTTTCTATTCAGAAGGAAGGAAGGAAGGAACAACTCCCGAGCTGCAAGCAACGTATTGTGATTTCCACGATGCTTGCACACTGGTTCGTACTAACATTGCATGTCATTGTTGTCATTTTAATGTACATTACTAGCCCATAAACTACATTTACATACATATATATAAATACTAGTTAAGGTGCCCAGCGTTGCTGGGCACAGGTTGAAACTTGTAAATGTTAGGGACCTATAAATGATAAGGATGCAGTGTAAAATGACACTGCCTAGCATTATTGGGTAGAAGTTGAAAACCTGTAACGAATAAAAAAGCAATGCATGATCATTGTAGGGAAATATCAATACAATACACTTTTTGAAAATTGATATATAGCTATTCTCATATATATAGCGTGGGCTTATTATTTTAGGGCAAACACAAAGATGCCAAAAAATAACCCGCTCACCTATTGCACGATTTATAGTGTTATTTTATAGTGATCAGTTTGTTAAGCAATTTGGCATAATGGTAAGAGGCATTGGAATCTCCACCTAGAATAAAATTGATTTTCATATAAGTAGCGTTGGATAATGTGCCATGATAGAATACTAAGTCTGGTACATACCAAAATGTAACCTAATACAACTCCCAGTCTTTAGTTCTGCTATGAATGAAAATTTAACCTAATGCAACTCCAACTAAGACGACATACAACTCTTGCTATGAATGAAAATTTAACCTAATGCAACTCCAACTAAGACGACATACAACTCTTCATTACCGTGAAACTGAAGGTTAGTCATTTCGCTACTTGAAGGGCTGACAATGACATACACATACACGTTAAGAAAGGTAAATCTTATTTCTTGCAAGATCTATATAAGCGTTTGAAAATTTTTTAGTTAGCATTGCATTGCATTGGGCCTTGGGGAAAAACAAATTTGCATTAGACTTGAGACATACACCATGTTTAAGTGTCTTGTCTGTACATATCAAATTAGTCCTTCCAGATGGCCAAAGACTGTTTAGAATTTTTTTGAGTTAGCATTGCATTGCATTGGGTCTTGGGGCAAAAACCATTTATATTAGACTTGAGACATAGATCATGGACCATGGTTTAAGTGTCTTGTCTGTACATATCAAATCAAATTTGTCCTTCTGGATGGCCAAAGACTCCTCCAACTGAATCATTTGATTTTGATGTCACTGTGAGCTAACAAATGAAAAGATAATTTCTGCGCATATCTTGCAGGAATTTTGAAGCTGAGGTAAATTAGAAAGCAAGGTATATAAAGCTTCAACATTTTACCTGGAATAATCCAAATGAGAGATAGCTTAGATATAAATAACACTATGGCAAGATCACTCGCCTCTTAATTTTTCGTTATGCTGCATAATCCAAAACTCTGGGAATTTCTGTACACATCTTGCAAGGATTTTGAAGCTGCGGTAAAATTAATGACCAAAAGCAAGTTCGTCTTCAGTGAACTTCAGACCAAAAGTAAGTTCGTCTTCAGTCAACTTCAAAGAACAACTGCCACAAAACTGCCATGCGCACAACTGCCAGACACAATTTTAGCTTTGAAGAATAACATCATAGCAAGAGCACTCGCCTCTTCATATTTTGTATATGCTGCATAACCCAAATCTCTGAGAATTTCTGTGCATATCTTGCAGGAATTTTGAAGCTGAGGTAAATTAGAAAGCAAGGTGATATAAAGCCCAGAATAGTGAATGCCAAAAGCTATAATTTGGATATGATAAAGCATGCTCCCTGTTGCTAATTAGAAGGAAATGGAAAATAGACCGTGGACTTACAGAAGTTACTATGGATATCATGCAGATCTATAATCTGGTAGATTAAGAGCAGTGTATCAGGCTATAGTTAGAAAGTTACCTGTGAAAGGATCTATATGAAAAAAAAATTGTAAATTCCTGTATGAAGTTTGACTGTAAATTCCTAGGCATTGCAAGTCAATTAGCATGAACCACAAATTAGATAACGATAAATAGCAAGGCATTCACAAAGTTTCTAAATTCATGACATAGACTCAAACAATTTAATCATTAGCATTTGAATGTATCCAGGTTCCCAAACTCGAAACAAAAAGAAAGAAAGCTAAATGTTCAACCTGTGGTACAGTAGATTTGTTTGCCATTGATGTAGACGCAGAGGTAAGAAAAGGCATATTCTAGCATGTATAACAGCGAAAACTGAGTACATGGAAGCCAAAACCAGGCAACATTCCACCATCATGTCTACAGAAATCCTAAAGAACCGAGGAATAAGCAAGGGAAGTCTACTGCATACTCATGCCATAGCAAATGCTTAAGTGCAGAAAGCTGCTGCCTGATTCATGAGAAAAAAAAAAAGGATGCCGCACCTGGTTTGCCAAGGCTTGCAAAAGGGATTTTAGGGTCCTGGAAATAACGTTGCCCTTGCAATCCAATTGCCCCGCACCATCTAAAAAACAAATCCGACCAGAGTTCAGTGTTGACAGCTATCAAAATTGTTACGTAGAGGAAGCTGCCACCAGAAACAGATGCCATACCTAGAAATCCGCATCAAGGAGAAAAAAAAGAGAATATCCATGCATGATCCATTCTTAGAGCAGCATTTTAATCCGATGCTCTACCCAGACACAAAAGCCCTCAAGACGCCGAGAAACCCCAAGCCCTTAAAACGCCATGCCCGAAACAGAAATCGACTGTCTAGAATAGAAAAAGGCAGGCAAAAGGCAAAAGTGAAGAAAGGGTAGGGCGGAGAATGGCTACGGCGGCCACAGAGGTAACCTCTCAAGGAAAAAAAAAAGTTCTGATGTGGCATCATCTTAAACGTTGCTTCTGGAGATCACATCCTCACCCTTGAAATTAGGGCGAGACTCAGGACAGACATACACTATAATTTTATAATATAGGAGGATACTAGCCTGCCCAATAGATGGCGTGCTGCGTAGTTACTATGGGATTCCCACCAAAGGAAATGCTTACCGCACTGACGGTCTAGTGGTTAGGCTACTGGGTATGGGTGTTCCCCTCCAGGCTCATATCCCACTGGCTATCATTGGGTGGCATGATTAAACTATAAGAAAGGCTTATCGCAGTAATGGTCTAGTGGTTAGGCTATTGGATGCGGGTGCCCCTCCCCCCCAAGCTCAAATCCCACTGACTATTATTGGATGGCCGGAATGTTCTATGTTCGGTGGCGATCATGGCCCGGTGGTCGAACCATTGGATACGGGTGCTCCCCCGCCCAGGTTCATACCCCACCGGCTATCATTGCATGACATGGTTGAAAAAAGGAAAGACAATATAATTGGGAATCCTATAGTCATTATGTCTAGCATCTTTCGAATGCGCGGTGAAACAATGTAGGTTCAAATCCTGCACATTCTATCGTGTATATCCTAGATGGTGAAGAGGAATTTATCGCGGCCATATGCATGCTCTTAGGTTGGATACCCCGTTATGGTCAATATTCTTCTATCGTGCGGGCACTGAACGCAAGGCAACAAAGTGTAGGTTCAAATTCTGCATGTTCTAGCATGTATAGACGAGTTGGGGAAGAGAAATGTTGGCGGGATAGGTCACGCTGATAAGTTTTAGAGATAAGGGTAAGACAACCGAAGTGATTCCTGATTGGCGTACCGTTAGCTAACCTGAGCCGCCCGATGAATCACTGACCAGTTTTCTTACCCTTACAATATCATGGTTGGGGAGTGATTTTGAGCTCACCGCTCATGGCGATCTGTGTTTGAATTTGATCTGTGTTTCCCATTCATAGCTGTTCACCTATTGCGCAAGGTTGGAATAAGAAGCAAAGCAAAGAAATAGTCGTTCTTCAAACTACGCTCCACGGTCGGATGTTTACGCCGGGCCGGAACAAGCGAAGAACAAAATTTTCTATTTCTCTTTTTTACGCAGCGGATCAGCAGTGTCGAGGAATCTTCATACCCGATTAGGATTCCGGATATTGGCCATGTCACATGGCATCAGGAAAATAGACCACCGGAAGAAATCACGACCCAACCGTGATATATTTGAGGAAGAATTGTGGATCATGTTATTGGATTTCTCGGAACGATTTTGCCGCCTCTTTCATAGGACTTAGTTAGGATCTGAAAATCAGATAAGTGTTGGGCCTGCCAACTGGTTGCAATTTTAGGGATAGGGTGGGGTCATCTGCTTCATTGAAGCAATGGATCAACCCAAAAAAAAAAAAAGGAAATTTTTAAAAATGCCCTTGTATTTTCATGTAATTGTAAAAATGCCCCTAATTTTTGTGTATTTGTGAAATTACCCTTTTGGTCTATATATACAAGGGTTTAGCGATAACGGTAGAGACGGCAGCAAGCAAATACAGTCGACTCCATCTCTCTTTTTATTTGCCCATTAGATTAAGTAGGAGTAAAAGCTTAAATCTTGAGAGTACCATGTAAGGCACAATAGAGTCGAATCTGGCCACTACTTTCTTTACATTTGCAGATTCAACTTCTGCACCTTCAGCGCCACAGGAAAAATAGAATAAAAAATTAACCCAAGGGATTCATGTCCCAAATCTGTCCATAGAACCTGTAAATCAAATAGATTCTGATCACCTCGCATGCATAATGTGATGTTCCAGCATAACATACGGTCCGAATATGTATATTATACTGCCACATCATGCGTACATCTCACCATAACAAGTACTTGAGAGCCGTAAAGAGTTGCGCCTAGGGGGCAACCTCGTATGTTGCTCATGTATATTAAACATATGCAATTAAACCCCTTTGCCAAATGGCAAAGCCCCATTAGTCCCTTCTAACCTAAACCTAAAAGTTCATGTAAAAGGAACAAAAGGCGAAACCCTAAACCTTGGCTTCCTTGGGCCATTCCGGCCAAGCAAGGTGCTAGCTTGCATTGCCAGACGCTGCCAAGCCACATTTGCACACCAGATCTCTCAGGAGCAGCTGCATTCAGCCCGAACGAAGGCATGGACACGATTTGAGGTGCAGGAGCAAGCCAAGGATCAGGTAACCTGTGATTCTGTTGTGCAAAGTCGACTTTCAGCCCGGCAAAGAGTTAGGATAGCATGATAGATCAGTTTCAGCAGCCTTATAGATCCTAAGATCACCAGCCTTAACGAATGAACCTAACCATGGATGTTTAGGTAGATAGATTAGATATTATTCAGTATCTCGGGTCTTTTATGATGATGGAAATTCTAGATAACCTCATTAATTCCCAACTAATGCGGCCCTTGTACAAGAGCCCGCCTAGTTGTGAGTGGCGGGACTAGACTAGTGGAATAAAGGGGACTTGTTCCATCACTGACTGATCCCGCTGGTGTGTAAAGCCTACCAGGGATCTTAGCATGCTAGGCTTAATGGTTTGCCACTGCTTGTGGGCAAGGCATGAGCTCGACACATCTTGGGTGATGCGTCACCTTCAATGAGGTTCAAGTCGAATACGGGCAGTGGCCCTCTAGCCGCCTGTGACGGGCATGCATGCCTCTGGAGGGGGTGATCCTCCTCCTGCCTCATCGGGACTGGAGAGATGCAACCCAGTAGTAGCCCCTTTGGCTACGTACCCGACAGGCCACGGTCCAGTCCCTAGTCTCTTCAACCTACTCTGCAAAGTGTGCACGGGAGGGGCGGATGGAGCGGACTACTTAACAACCATGTTCCTATGCCAGCCCAATCCACTCTTATGAACTCTGTCTGCAATGACTTCTGGAGACCCAAGCCGTCAGTCCATACCCTGGAGTCTGAGCCTTAAGTAGGATCTCCCATGTGGTGATGATATTGTTGATGTGTTTATACATGTATGCTATGGTATCTTCGATGTGACACCGTTTACATTTGATGTCATGTGCTTATGTTTACTCACGCTTCCGCAGCTAGGACGGTCCCGAGGGAAGACGGGACAAATGACCCATCCATTCTTCCTCATCGATCCATTGCTAAAGGATTGGTGTCAGGTAGACAGCCTCTGTCAGCTTGGCTGCCAGGGGGATGAACTCCCCCGGGGGATGCACTTATACATAACGGGGGTATGGTATCTGCGTTCAGAGGGTAGCAAAAAATCCCCCTTGTATACACATTTTTAAAAGGCAATTTGACCCCTATGTGTATACATATTGCTCTAGATCAGTGCCTAAAAACACCCCTAACCCCTAAGTATACGTACGCAAATGGTCCAAAAAACACCCCTCCGTTGAACTCTCATGGGTTATACGCTAATGAAAGGTGAATCCCCCGGGTGAACTCTGCCTTCCGATACGATGGAAGCAACGTAGAAGAAGTATGGGACGTCACACTGGTATCAGAGCCATGATCTTGGTAGACCAAGATTGGGTACTGACCATTCCCTGTTAGGACTAACAGTAGACTTTCAGCCTTGGGAATATCAACCCAAGCATGAACCTCGAAAAATTGGAAAAAAAAATTCCAATCCTTAGAGCAGTAAGGTAGGATAATGTTAGGAAGAACAGTAGAAACCCTGAAAAATTCTGGCCATTAGGAAGTAACCCCTCACAGACTGCGCCCAGGCAATTACAAAAATTTTGAACAAGGGTCTTGCGCACTGTGTGAGTGGTTGATTAATTTTGACCTAGATAGATGCATATCTAGAGTAATCGGATAGTTCAGGGTAGCTTAGAATTAAAAATTAAAGTAGGGAAGTATGTTTTAACACTAAGAAACTGTATAGAAAACTAAAATTAGAGCAAAGAAGGAGTGACCCCTCACAGAGTGCGCCAGGGCCTTTTCAAAAGTTTTGGAAATGCTTCTCGCGCACTGTGTGAGTGGTAGAGCACTTTTTGCCTCAATGAACCTAATGTATTAATCTAGCAAACACTAATGCTTTACATGGTATAACATGAAATTGTAGGTCCAAACCTAAAACTTCCAGACCTATAAATAGACCCTTAGAGTTCTTCATTTTCGACTTTCTTCTCCAGCTAGCTGCTCTATGGCCAAGAAGGCAATTTTTAGGCGCCCGGAAGGCAATTGACCTATTTCAAAACATGGCCAGCATCAAACAAACTGATCGAGTGGTTATACCAGGGTCCGAAATTAGAATTTGCCCTAACCATTAAAAATGCCTACTTACATCTACCAAAAATACACGAAATTATATTGTACTTCCCCAAAAATCCTTAGAAACTTCTATGAAAATGGCCTTAAAAAAAGCCAGAAATATTTTTTGGTTATCGAATATTTTTTGGAATGGCCGGATTTTTCGGGGTTGAACCCCCTCCCCCCTCCCAATTTTGAACACTGGATTATACGATATATGAGCATGAGCATCTAGCAGGATCTGTAATAAGTGGTGCTTTATTATTTCCAGTTTCTTGGCATGTGCACCATTCAATTTATTAAAGGCATTGGGTATAGTGATAGCCACCCTAATTTATGGCCTTAGGTGTGGTTTGGCTAAGGTTGGAATATGCCAAAATATGGTGACAAATTACGTAAGAGTTTTGATAAAAGTTCAAAAGTAGATAATTCTTGGTCAAATATGCTAGGTTAAAATTATTTGGCATAATACAAAGGCCGTTTGACATTGTTCCTCGGAGCCAAAATGGCCGCCTGCCGGAGATGGCTGATGATGGGGATATTGAAACACAGATGCTTCTTCCAGTCTGGGGTTCCATTTCATGCCAGTGATTTGTTGGATATGCCAAGGGCAACGATTTGATGTTTAGGTTATTTTTTATATGCCATCGATGCTCTAACCCGGTGCCGCCCTGTTATATGATCCACAGCATCCACAGCTAAGCAAATGTAAAACACATGTACTGGAATCATGGTGTCAATTTGGCTTCTAGTTGTCTTCAAAGTTGGAGTTGGATATCCACAGAAAGAAGCCTGCCTCAATACAGATTTATTACAGCTACAAGTATTGTTGTATTTGGGCTTTATTATATGGCTTAATTCAAAAGCCCGGCTGCCCAACCTTGCTTTGGCAGTGGCGATGGGCCCGCAGCGACTCAAAAGCCCGGCTGGAAAGACAAGCAAGCCCGGTGGTTCTCGCTATGGAATGTGCAGCACACGATGTGGACCGCATACATACCAGAAAGAACGCGTTGCCTTGAAGCAAATTTGGATGCTTGCTTCATGGCCAAGCTTTGGGATCTTGAGGCCCTCACATGTCAAGGTGGCAAATTATCGATAGCGTGTTAATCCCATGCTCACGAGGGGCCCACACCACTACCTGCGCACCCATCTACCCATGAAAAGCCGCCAGGTGATTGCTTCCATTACGCGAGGGTGCACACCACCTCCGCATTGAGACAGGGAGATGGATTCGGGAGCAGCGTGAGGGGGCCAGTCCATTGAGTGCTGTCACCGAGGCCATTGAGGATGAAAGTCACGCCCTCGGGCCTCGTCCGTGCATACCGGATATCCGCCTCGGTATGCTTTCGGTTAGTTGTGCCCCATCAGGCCTTGCATGACCCTCTCGAGCACGGCCTCTCAGAGGCTTGTTGGGATCATACCTCCGAGGTAATGGATACGGACTCGCTTATGCCCCCGTCCGACATTAACCTCACCCTGTGATTTGTGATTATGTATATAATCATGCGGTATGTCGGCATCCTTATTGCTACTAAGGTTTTTCCCAAAGAAACCCTTGGTGAGGGGTTTTTAATCCGGTAGTAATCCTTTCTTTGCTCTCTCTTTGTATTTGGGTCCCATAGGCCAGTTGGTCTCCTTGGACGATAAAATCATATTCTATTCTATTCTATTCTATTCTATTCAAATGCTAGCTTTCAAAACATTCAGAGCAAGGTTTTGAGCTTTGTCTGTTCATTTGCAATAGAAATATGATTCATTCTTTATTTCATAAATATTCAGTAAAAGATGCATGATTAAATTGAAGTATAAATTTTCTTTATCAAACAGGGGTTCTGTTATAGTGCCCAAAATGGCTCATGTTGATGGTATCTTGATCACGATGCATACTCAAATGCCAAGACTGCTGGGATTGAATATTTGCACTGCCGAAATGACAAAATGATTGGAGTTGCACGCCACAACTTCAAACTCAGGTTTGCTTGCATTATTTTCAAGTGAAAATCTAGATGTTAAGCAAGATCACGATATTTGGTACAAGGATATAGATCTATTCAAGGCATTGGATCTGGAATGCTAAGAAGTACAAATGAAAAACAGAGTTAAAATATAAGGTAAATGATGGTTGTGTTGATATCTGAAAAATTTAAGAGTGCTAGATGTCTTGCAAATCTGCTCTATTTAGCTTGTGGATCATGTTAAACTTGTTTCAGGTATGTAGTTGCAGAGGATGCTGCAGAACTAGTAGATAAACTAGCCAGGGTTTAGTCTCTGCTGGTTAATGCCTCTAGTACGTCCTGTAGTTATAGACCTAGCAGATTAGTTTGCTTTTAGTTGGATTCTGCTAGATAATGCCGTTTTTGGAGCTACAACATGCTGTTGGTTACTCAAGCTTGCTAAGGCTAGTAGATGTTGTAGGTTAGAACATGGGGATGTCAGGGTTTAAGTTTTATCACGTTCCTCTTAGTTTAAGAAAGAGGCTGCTAGATCAGTTCGCTTGTATAGTCACCTGCAAGGTATGGCAACACTTTAATGAATATATGATGGTTTGTAACCACTATATTAGACAAGAATAAAGCACAATATAGATGAATACGGCTTCTGATACACAAATTGAGGCGTGCGGCAAGCGAAAGGCTAAGTAATGGGCGTGCCTAGCCTATACTATGGCTACAACTTTGATTGTTTTTAACTATTGATTCATTGCAAGTGCTGATATATACCAATGTTGTGGATCACTTAAATCTCCTAAATAGTTTAACTGGGCCGGTGGACACTGTTTAATCAAGTTGGATTTTTAAGTGCCTTATGTTGTGATATTCTAGTTTTGATATAGAATTTAAGTGTTTTTTGCTCCTATGGCTTGAAAGTCTAGTTCTGAACTTAATAGGTGAAGGGCGATGAGCTAGAGTGTTTTATAGCTCATCTGATGCCCCTTGTGTAGTTACCATGAACTTGCTAACTTTTCGAATCCTCCAGCCCTGGTGTCAGTAGTTGTCCGGTAGATCCGGTGTGTTTACAGGTAGATCTATGTGTCTTTACAGGTAGATCCGGTGCTGCAGGATGATGTGAGCAGTTGTGCCCTTTGCTGCTGCCATGGGTGATTTGAGAATCCATGTTTTAAGAATCCATTTGTGCATCCATGCTTTGAGAATCCATTTGGGCGCTCCTCGATTGAGAATCCATGTTAGAAATCATCGAACACAGATGGGACGATCTGCGCCGAGACGCAGGATGCCCGGGGACTTGCAACTATATCTGGATGTCTGGGGCAAGGATTGAAGGCGGATATCAGAAGGTCGGAGTGGACTCAAAATTTGCTTTTTTTCATTTTTCAGTAGGTTTCTCGCTTTTTTTTTGGCTCGGTTTGAACCATTGGAAGTGGTAGGCAAATTCTTGATGAAAATTTTAATGGCCTTTGATCTAGTATAAAACACGGAATATTTGGGAGATCAATGGTCATAAACACAAGATGAGAAAAAAAGCCATAAGGAAACCAAACATGTGCCTTCGTCGTGAATAGAATTTCCTAAGGGTAACACCAAAATTTTCTCCTCATAGTGTTCCAGTGGAAATTTATATGTTGGGTTATCCCTTGTGTTATTTTTCTTACTACTATAAACCTTTTGCATATAGGCAGGTTGCATTTCTACTCCAACTAACTCTCACTAGAATATTTTCGGAATCTCTCTTAGAAATTTTCACGTCCTTTTTCGGCATTAGGGAAGCTTGTCTGATAATGGCCTTCTGCAACTGCTGCATGTAGGGTTCTGCAACAGCTCCAAGAACAACGGCTTTTCTGCATCCTTTCTATTAATAAGAACGGGCAGAAAGGGCAGAAATTTCTCTCTTGGCATCGACCCTGTTTCGGTTTTTATTTTTCTGAAATTGTCATTAATATCTGGGGCCAAATTTCCATGGGCTTCTCTGGTTGGGATCTTATCCGGAACCATCATCCTATCTGCAGCGTGCTGCTCCTCATCGAATGCATCGATACAATGGTTCTAATTGGGTTTAATCTGAAAATATTCTTCAGTTTTCTCTTTATCTGTATCAGCCCTCTCTTGTGCAATATTTTCAAAGCAAATGGGTCATCCCAATAATGCAAATTTGTCTGCAGGATTCGGTCAGTTGGTCCATGAGGATTTTCAAATGGCAGAATTTGGCTGCCATTAGTGATTTCGGCCAGCAGAAGGGGGCCTTTGGCTCAGGTGGATTGTGCATGGGCACAGGGTGCGGCTGTCTGGGCATCGACGAAGGTTTGCTTCTGTGCTCCCAATCTCCAGATTTCCATCAGATGGATTATCTCTAAACAAAATCTCATCCAATATTGCTTCTGCTCCATTATCTTGAATTAGGGCATGCAATATCTCAGGAACATTTCCAAATAGATCCAAGATATCTCAAATATCCTCCTTTTGTCTTCCTTTGGCCTTCAGGCTTAGTTCCATCTGCTTTGCCAGTGCATAATTCTCATTTTTGCAATCTTCATAATAGCACAACTCTTGATCTGCAGCAATAAATTTGGGCTTTTCAATCCTGAACCCATCAGGGCTATCTCCAACTGCTGCATAATGATCTGAAATATCTTCGCCTGCTTCTTGTTCTTGACTCCTCATATTCACTGCAAGAAGTGCATCTTCATTCACAATGAAATTTTTACAGTAGGACATCTCCTTTGCTGCTACAACAACCATATTCTTCAAGAAAACAGTAATTTTGGAGCTTTGTATAAAGATCCCGTCACTAGTCCCTCTGAAATTTTTATGCTCCAATCCGTCTGTTGCAAATAGTCTACAACCTCTTCTTGGTGTCTTCTATCAGCATTAGCTCCATTATCATCAATGGCCTCAATCCCATCACTGCCAAACTCGTTATTTATATCTGAAATTGCCTCTGAAATATTGAAACTAAGCAAAAAGTATACAAAAGACTAGAACAAAGGAAGTAATCCCAAAGACTCAAGCGATGTATTGAATATTAAGTACATAGAAAAAGGCATGCCTTTAGGCATGTCCAAATATGGAAAAGGCATGTCTAAACTTGGAAGCGCCAAGTTTAGTTGAGAGCCCAACGTGGCACCTCAACACCCCCCTGCAACGTTGGTCTCTCAATAAAAGAGAACCAAAAATACAATATATAAAATGTCATATACAATTACTCAGAAGGTGACCAAGGATGGGAATCAAAAGGAAAAACGTTGGCACCCTTAAGAACAAAACTAAGTAGAAGAAGAATTAAGAAGCCGCAGCTGACTAGTAAAATCTTCATGCTTGGCCGTAGATAATGCTTTAGTAAATATATCTGCTATCATATTATCTGTAGGACAATACTGTAATACAATTGTCTTCTTCTTGACTTCCAATTTGAATGTAGTGATAATGAATCTCAATATGCTTAGATTTTGAATGGAAAACCTCATCCTTAGTCAACGAAATAGCACTTTGATTATCACAATATAAAACTGTTGGGCTAATCAAAACCTGCTGAAAAGATTGAAGTGGACGCCGTAACCATACCAACTCTCTACTTGCCATACTAGCTGCAACATATTCTGCTTCAGTATTAGACACCGCAACACAATGTTGTTTCTTACTGTACCAAGATATCAAAGAATGATCTATAAAGAAACATGCACCACTTGTGGAACGAAAAGTGTCAGGGCAACCTCCCCAATCAGCATCAATATAACCAACCAATTGTGAACCATCAGAACCTATATCTTGACGAGCATATGTCAAAGCATAATTTATAGTGCCTTTAAGATAGCAAGAAACTCGTTTAGCTGCATTCCAATGCTGAGGCCCTGGATTAGACATAAATTGTCCCAATGTGTTAAAACATAACTTATATCTGGTCTCGTAGCATGTGCTAAGTACATTAGAGCACCAACAAGACTTGCACATGGATAATTAGCCATATCAAGACGCTCGGCTTCTGTTTGAGGACACATCTGCTTAGTCAACGTTACATTAGGCCCCAATGGGGTGAACTGAGGTTTAGCATTAGTCATGTCATATTTATCAAGTAACTCAGAAAGATATTTTGGTTGACTCAATCTTATGCAACCTTCTTGACGTTCTATTTGAAGTCCAAGACAAGATTTGATAGAACCAAGATCAACCATATCAAGCGCAGCTCCAAGGTTGGCCTTGCACTTATTAAGAAACGGAAGATCATTCGATACTAAAATAATCATCAACATAAAGCGCAATGAAAGTGAAGACAACACCAACTTTTTTATAATAAAGATTTGCATCAGCAATAGTCGGTAAGTAACCATCAGAAATAAGAAATGCATGCACCTTCTTATACCAAGCACGTGATGCTTGTTTTAAACCATACAGAGCTTTCCTCAATTTGCAAACCAAATTCTCTTGACCTGTAACCTTATAACCATCAGGTTGTGCCATATATATATCTTATGTAAGATGTCCATTTAGAAATGTTGTTTTAACATCCATTTGATGAATATAAAGATTATGATTAACTGCAAATGCTAACAAAGCACGCACAGTGGCAAGACGCACTACATGCGAGAATGTTTCATGATAATCAACTCCAGCAGTTTGAGAAAACCCTTTTGCAACCAACCTTGCTTTAAATCTGTCAAAAGTACCATCTGCTTTAGTTTTAACTCGAAAAACCCACTTACATTTTATAGCTTTACGACCAGAAGGAAGAGGTACTAAATCCCAAGTGCCTTTACTTATCAAAGAATGATATTCAGCATCCATTGCTTGTTGCCAATGTTCACGTTCATCAAAATTTAGAGCATCATGACTAGTAACAGGCTCAGTAACAGACACAAAAGTATAATAATCACACAAAGTAACTGGAGGACGCCGTCTAGTAATACGAGTGTCATGAAATTCTTGTTGAGACATAACTCTAGAGGATTGTGTAATGATCATCTACTGAAATAATATTCTCATGTAACTGATCAGATAAATCTTCATACTCTCCTCCAACCCTATCAGGTAAATCCGAGATATCAAGTAAAGTAGAAGGTTGATGTGACGGTAATTCTCAATATCACTCTCATTGAAAATATGTGCATCAGAATACTCACGAAAATTTGATAGAACATCATGATCATGATTATTAGATTACGAAGGAGATTGCATCATAACATTTTCATTAACAACAGTATCTCTATAGCGGCATAACACAACCTTTCCAGAAATCAAATCAAATAGTCGATAGGCAGGTGCATTATCAGCAGAACCTAAAAAGACAACCTTTTGAGTAACTGGCCGTAACTTAGTCCGTTTCTCCTTAGAAATATAAGCATAAGCCTGAGATCCAAATACTTTAAAATGTTCAACTGTAGGTTTTTTTCCATGCCATACCTCAAATGGTGTTAAACCATCAACAGAAGAAGAAGATATACAATTCTGAACATAAACTGTTGTACTTGCTGCTTCAGCCCAAAACTTTACATCCAAACCAGAATGAAGTAACATACTTCGAACAGCATTTAAAACAATTCTGTTTTTATGCTCAGCAACCCCATTATGTGGTGGTGTATGAGGAACTGTATACTCTCGCAAAATACTATCATGAGCACAAAAAGAATCAAACTCATTATTTTTGAATTCACCACCATTGTCACTACGAATACTTTTCAAAGTCTTTTCCTTTTGTAATTCCACCATGACTTTCCATTTGCAAAATATAGCAAAAACTTCAAGTTTCTTCTTAAGTGCATAGATGAAACAATAACGTGAATAATCATCAATTATCAGTAGAAAATAAATGGCACCACCAAGTGACCGTGGTAAAGGCCCACAAAGATCCATATGAACCAACTCTAAGATAGATGATGCACGACACATGCTTCACAAGGCGCTATTACCGCTCTTGAATCCATCGAAAAACCATGCACAACACCATGTTTTTTCATATGCAATAATACTGGAAAAGACGCATGACAAAAACGTCCATGCCACAAATCTCTATCAGAATTTCTTATAGTAAGTGCATAAATTAGATCATCTGTGATCTTATACTCATATAGATTGTGATGACGCATACCAGTACCAAGAATCAAGCCATCTTTTAAAAGATAACAAAAGAGTTCGTCAAAGTAAATATGAATCCCAACATCAGTTAAGCGAGAAAGTGAAAGTAAATGACGATGTAAGGCAGGTACATGTAATACACCACGGAGAAAATGAATCCCTGAACGAGCTTGTAATGGCAAATCGCCAATTCCAAGAATTTGTTGGCGACTATCATCACCCATATAAACATACTTCAAAACACGCAAAGGATGATAATTTCTAAGCAAAGATTTCTCAAATACCATGTGTTGAGTAGCACCTATGCCAACAAAAGTACACAAAATAAATATAAAATCCAAACTCAAATACCAAATATAGCTTCATATATTTCAACATTATAGATATAATAATAAAGCACACACTTGTTTCTCCTTTAATTCCAACAAAGATCTCGAAATAAACATACAAATACCACCATCACCACAACAAACTAGTTTTTTTTTTTTTTTTTTTTTTTTTTTTTTTTTATATAAACTGCCACACCATCACATCACACTAACACTAATGATATATTTAATAAAATTTAGACTTATTCAAATCTAATAGATATCCTTCAAGAATGCCATGATAAGATTATATGTATTTTTAACTCTTGTTGATTTTTATAAAATTTTCAATTTAACTTCAGATAAAAAGTATGATAGTTATCAATGTTTAAAATTATTTTCTACACTAATTTTTAATTTAATCTATTGAAAATTAATTTTTTCATCTAAGATGAACTCTATATGATTAAAATATTATTATTTTTAAATGTTTAAAGAAAGTTTAGATGAAATATATCAAACGATTACGTTTATATTTTAGTTAAAAAATAATTGAACAGTTTAGTTTTAATTGAACACTTTTTTTAAAGTATTTTTAAAGCACTAAGAGTTTGTAAATTGTGAAATTCTCATATAATTTTAAGTCACTGACTTATCAAACCATTATATTTTATTTACAAATTATTCTGATTGCTAAATTTTAAATTTGTTAAGAACTAGTTGAAAATTGAAATTTCATATTCTCGAAATGGTTATTCTAAATAGATTCACGTGAAAATTAGTTTAAAAAGCAATTGTTTATGTTTCTATAACAATTATACTTTAAATTTAAAGATAATGTTATATAATTAGAACTTGTAAAAATTATGAGTATCAAGAAAAATTAAACATGACATGTAATCTTAAAATGATACCTCAATCTATTATATCTGAATAAGTCCAAGTTTTGTTGAATATGTCATACTACTCAATAGTTCTCACTTATTTAGAAGGAACATGATGCACACCTGAATCTATCATCATGTTAACAGTACTCCCTAGAACACTTTATTAGGTGGAACAAGAAGGTCCACTAGGTTTCACAAGGCCTCCAAAAAATAATCATTATCAGTTTGTCACAACAGTTTTTACATGAAACCACTATTTTAAAGTAATATTAGTTTGTGGGTTAATATGTTGATTTACTACTAATAGTTATATAGCGTGGTGCTTACTGATGATTTATTATGCTAATTTATTACTGCGTTTTTCCATGGTAGTTATTTAGTTTGGTTCATAATAATGCTTTATTGCTGTACTTTTTGTATGTGGTCTAATTAATAATGTAGGTTATAAACCACTCTAATTTTGGTAAACAAAACTAGTTTTCTAATAAAAGTATCCCAATGTTGTTTCATAGAAACCAGTACCATTTATGAAGGCATAAATGAGTAGCCAATTGTTACACGTTTCTCCATTAAATCATTAGTGTTTTGTTTAATGCAATCAACATGGTTCACGTGTCGAATTACGTAATTTTTGTTGAGCATTCCATTGTTATTTTTGCAAAAGAAGACTCAATGGTGTTTTGAAAATCTTCCATTAAGTATATGTGGTCATGAAGTGATGATGACTAGTCTTTGCAATTCATAACAATGGGCTCAAGGATTTGAACCCTGAAATTTCCATTTTTTCCAATGATTAAACCCTGCTGAAATTTCCATATTTTCCAATGATAAACTAGCACTCAAGGCTGCGAAATGATGTCATATTCTTCAGCAAGTAACTCCAGAATATAGAAGCAACAAAAACATTTCTTGTTATGCAACATCAGATAAGAGAGCCTGATAAATAAAAGCAGAAAAATGCATGTTATGCACCATCAAAAGTTAAGGAACTTTGACATTACCTTTAAGGCATGCACTAGATTTTCCTGTAAAGCAGCACCTCTGTAAACACAGAAATTTTGAGATAGTTAGGCTAAAATAAAAACTCGGAAGCTACTATAGTAAAATACTTTATTTGTATACTACTCAGAGTTTAAACAGATCAACTTGCTTTTCCAGCACTTTGTCATAACCTACAATAATAATTTTTTAACTTGAAGTATGATGATTTTAGACTTCTAACTTGAAAAGGATGATGATTTTAAATATGTCATACAACTCAATAAATCAAACATGATTATCCCAATTTTACCTATTAAGCCAAATGTAGTAAACAAAACTGAAGAGTTGCCGCACGCCTGCTTCATTACCCTTGTTCCACAAGCATGAACTCGTGAAGAAAAATACTTTCTAAATTACATACCATGTAGAAAAAGTCAGTGAGACATTGAAAGACTTACAATTCAGCTTGCAATAATATTTCTCTGCCCTATAAATTCAATCCATTGTAGCAACTTTCTGTAGCCGTTGCTGCCACATAGTCTATAAAACAAATCATCCCATTTAAGAGTGGACATAAAAATGAAAAAGCTGAAAGCATGCAAACCTTAGCAACAAAAGAAAGACCCCATAAACTTCTGCGATTTTAGTTTGGTATTTGGGAATCAGTGGTTAGGACTATGATTTTGATGTCGTATTGTATGAAAATGGGTATATTTTGGCATGTTTGAGCAGCTTAATTGCATTTAGTGATCACCTATTTTGGGCTGTTTTGGATGGTTTTTTTTTCTGCTATTGTTAGGAGCTCGGATTTCTAGGACGTGGATAAGTCTTCACGCCGCTGTCTATTTTTAGCGCAGAGCGGGGGCGGATTGTGCAGGCTCTTTCTGGTAGAAGACGCATATCTTGCAACAGTGACTACAAGATCATCTTTCTCCTGAGAAGCTGCAAAGAAGAGACTGTCAGATTCGGGAGCCCATTTTAAGTTAGAAGCGAGGCTGAGAAAAGCTAAGTACCAGATCTGTTCTCGACCACAGGCTGTGTGATAGTGTAGCTACTACCGCCATAGCTGAAGCTCTGCAAATCGCAAAATCTTGTGCCGCATCCGGCGTATGTATCCATGGCACAAATGCTTCAAGAGTCCCTCTTATTCTCAACCCCTGGCTCCTCAGTGTTTTAATCGAACATAGTCTTGGAGCTGAATAGGGGAGATGCAGCTGCGGAAGGCATGCAGGCATTGGTAGGCATTGGTAGGCATTGCGGAAGGCATTGGTAGGCATCAAAGGCGGGAGATTTTCGTCGAGGCAGCAGGTCAAGGTTTTCAGAACTAGCCATAAGCCCATGTGGGCTGTGTTTCTGTCTTGGAGCTCCGATGGAGCTATGGTTCTTGTCTTCTTAGACCTCCGGGTAGAAGGAGTTTAATAGTTTTTCTTCTGGAGTTGCCCTCTGTGGTGGATTGCGTCCATGGTTGTTTGCATGCAGGGTAGAGCTGGGAGTTTTATTCCGGTGGTTTTCTTGATGAGCTATCTCTATCTTCAGATTCCGGCAGTTCATGCTTTCCCGCTTCTATCTCCTTTCCCTCCATCTTCCGACCATGCCAGGCCCATGCAGCAGTAATCGGGCAGCAGTTGAACTCTGGCGGCTACCATTGGGTTTTTATTTGGTCGAATTCAATGAATGGTATTGTTGGAAATCGACCTTAGAAAGTGGCGGAGCTTTCTTTGGGGAAAAAGATGTGAGCCGTTGATTTGGTATCATGCTGGGGATATGCTGAAGACCAATGGTTCATATTGAACGCTAAAAACAAATCCCATAAACCCATGAAATAGATGATATTGATCAATATGATAGAACTTGCCACAATCTAATCTACAGAAAACGATGCCAAGCTATTCTCTGATCAGCAGAATAACATCTAGAAATTCTCATGGACAAGCCATAATTTCTGCAAGCAATTCCCAAGGACAATACATGTTAGGTCCTAAAAGGATAGCATTCACATTTACTATTGAAAGCTCCAACATCAAATAAAAGTTTCTGGATCATAAAATATTGCTTTGAAACTACTACTTGAAATACAGGCTTGGGCAGTCCAGGTTCTTAGAAATGACCTAAGATAACAATCCTACTTCTATCCTCTGTGACTATGTACACATCAATTAAGTGAGGAAGGATTCTTCCAGACTCCTAAGAAACAATCCCAGCATCAACGTGAATAAAGCGAGAAAACATATGAGATGAATCAACAAAATTTCCCATGCATCAACAAAGGAATACCTAGAATGATACGGTTTTTTGGAGCCTTCTAGCATGTGTAGCATCCATCGCAGGTCGTGTTGGAAGCCACTAAGCTTATGCCAGCCAGAATGATTGGAAGACATGCCGCTCTGTTCGCTGCCAAAGACGGTCTTCCTCTCCCGTTGCCGTAAAAGAAATGCCCTAAAAGAAAGAGAGAAAAGATGACGTGGTATGATTTTTTTTTTTTTAATGGCCCTATTTTCACACATGCTAAAATGCGCAGGTATTTATCGACATGCCGAAGATTGATTTAAAGTAGCTATCAAATGATAAACTTCAGCGATTTTAGTTTGGTATTTGGGAATCAGTGGTTAGGACTATGATTTTGATGTCGTATTGTATGAAAAAGGGTTATTTTGGCATGTTTGAGCAGCTTAATTGCATTTAGTGGTCACCTATTTTGGGCTGTTTTGGATGGTTTTTTTTTCTGCTATTGTTAGGAGCTCGGATTTCTAGGACGTGGATAAGTCTTCACGCCGCTGTCTATTTTTAGCGCAGAGCAGGGGCGGATTGTGCAGGCTCTTTCTGGTAGAAGACGCATATCTTGCAACAGTGACTACAAGATCATCTTTCTCCTGAAAAGCTGCAAAGAAGAGACTGTCAGATTCGGGAGCCCATTTTAAGTTACAAGCGAGGCTGAGAAAAGCTAAGTACTACGATCTGTTCTCGACCACAGGCTGTGTGATAGTGTAGCTACTACCGCCATAGCTGAAGCTCTGCAAATCGCAAAATCTTGTGCCGCATCCGGCGTATGTGTCCATGGCACAAATGCTTCAAGAGTCCCTCTTATTCTCAACCCCTGGCTCCTCAGTGTTTTAATCGAACATAGTCTTGGAGCTGAATAGGGGAGATGCAGCTGCGGAAGGCATGCAGGCATTGGTAGGCATTGGTAGGCATTGCGGAAGGCATTGGTAGGCATCAAAGGCGGGAGATTTTCGTCGAGGCAGCAGGTCAAGGTTTTCAGAACTAGCCATAAGCCCATGTGGGCTGTGTTTCTGTCTTGGAGCTCCGATGGAGCTATGGTTCTTGTCTTCTTAGACCTCCGGGTAGAAGGAGTTTAATAGTTTTTCTTCTGGAGTTGCCCTCTGTGGTGGATTGCGTCCATGGTTG
The DNA here is from genome assembly GCA_021234155.1 of Isoetes taiwanensis. Lineage (NCBI taxonomy): Eukaryota > Viridiplantae > Streptophyta > Lycopodiopsida > Isoetales > Isoetaceae > Isoetes > Isoetes taiwanensis. The sequence continues at coordinate 68,488 of JAJEKV010000360.1, read as the reverse complement.
TTTGCATGCAGGGTAGAGCTGGGAGTTTTATTCTGGTGGTTTTCTTGATGAGCTATCTCTGTCTTCAGATTCTGGCAGTTCATGCTTTCCCGCTTCTATCTCCTTTCCCTCCATCTTCCGACCATGCCAGGCCCATGCAGCAGTAATCGGGCAGCAGTTGAACTCTGGCGGCTACCATTGGGTTTTTATTTGGTCGAATTCAATGAATGGTATTGTTGGAAATCGACCTTAGAAAGTGGCGGAGCTTTCTTTGGGGAAAATGATGTGAGCCGTTGATTTGGTATCATGCTGGGGATATGCTGAAGACCAATGGTTCATATTGAACGCTAAAAACAAATCCCATAAACCCATGAAATAGATGATATTGATCAATATGATCAATATATATGATTGTTCGACAATATTTGAATAATGCTAAAGAAAGAAAGCAATATTTTCCTTTTTAAATCTCTTCTATTCCCAAGTCGAGCGTATCCCTGTCGAGTTGTGCTATCCCCTTTGAATTTACACATCTACTGGGAAGTTTACGGTTTGTTATCATTCTCCATCAGAGAATGTATGGAGCTTTTGAGGATCGAAAGCCCACATGCCAGTGCGGCCAAATACAACGTAAGGATCGTCATTCACAAACTTTCCAAGTTCCATAGCTTTTCTCTGACGGGAGCTGCCCCCAGACGGGAGCTGTTGAGGATGAGTGTCACACTTTCCAGAGCTGCCCAGCATATGATCAGATTCGGACATGCTATGCTCAGTTGATTAGACCTGATGAGCCGCTACACATGATACTGGGCACGACTTCGGTGCGCTCACTCGGATCATACATTCAGGAAGTACTGGACTTGAGGGCTCAGATATGCCCCCAGTCAACCATTTAATTGATGTCAGCAGTCTTATTGCTGCCACGGTTTTTCCCTCGAAAACCCTTCGGGGCGGGGGTTTTTTAATCCGGGCAGTAATATGACTACTGCGCTTTTTGTATTGAGTCCCATAGGCCGATTGGTCTCCGTGGACGATAAAAACAATTCTATTCTATTCTATTCTTACAATAATCATTGCAATGATTTTACTAAAAAAAAAAAAAAGAATTTGTGAAACGGATTTAGAAGAAGCACCATCTTTTGATCGTCTACTAGTGCATTTTAATAATTTCTTATAATGCAGAGGTATTTTAGCAAATACGTGAAAATAATAATGGCCATTTTTTTAAGTTGCCATATAGGCCTACAGCTTTTGCCTTCTTCCCGACAATTGCCACCCATAGAGCCTTAATTTAAAGGCGTCCATAAGGTATGGTCCAATGTACACCCCCAATTGAATGCAATGACAATAGATGGAATATTATGTTACGGATAATATTACCCCACACACCTTTAGGTGCAATGCAGGCTTGGGGAGTTGGAATGACGAAGCAATGACAATAAGATAGAATATTATTATTAGAGTAAGGTAATAGACTCCATTCTAACAGAGGAGGGGCCTCGCAACCGGAGGCGGCTCGGAGTGGGTATCCCTCTATTGCAGACCCATAACATATAACTGGGAAGCAATCAACATGTGTCGAATTATGAACCAAAACATGGATGAAAGCAGAATGTTAAGGCCAGCTTCCATTAATCTGCAATGGGTTAGTGCGCTACATGGCAGAACTAAAAAGCATTCAATCAATCCAATTATGATATTGTTAGGCATAATGTGTCTCAAGAGGCCCTTATGGAGTGTGCATTTGCGAGCCTATATATGAGGGTGAGCCAATCTGAACTCTATGCAAGGGCCTGTGGGGGCACATTTCCCTATATAATTGTCACATAAATTATCATCGATAGTGCTAGTCACAACCTCAGCAATAGGCAAGGAGGAAGCATTTTGTAACATGAAATAAGCGACAAAACTAAGTATGCAAGCATGTTGTGGTCATTGAACTAAACACCGTTAAAGCAAAAAACCAAATTGGAGTGGCAAAAAAGACTACACAATACAATTATATGTCACGTACATGACATTTCACTACAAGAGAACAGTAGTTTATTGTCACTTTTTTTGTCAGTAAAATAACATGTCAAAAAACTTATACAAAAGTGACAATAACTGTGACAAAATTAGTGACATCCAAATGACAATAGATATGACAATGGAGAGCCACAATAGTGACAAAAAAACGTGACAAAATGATGACTATCATATGACACTAGACTGACGTGGTTCTGACAAAACCGTATGTCAAGAATGTGACAATAAATTGACTTAATAATGACAAAAATAGTGCAAAAAAAAAAGCGACAAAATGATGACTATCATATGACACTAGACTGACATGGTTCTGACAAAACCATATGTCAAGAATGTGACAATAAATTGACTTAGTAATGACAAACATAGTGACAAAAAAATGATATAAATCTAACTATAACGTACCATTTAGATGACAAAATTGTGACCATAGATTGATATAGTTTTGACAAAAGTATTTGCCAGAAATGTGACAATAGACTGACTTTATAATAACAAAATAAATACTATCATAATGTGCCAATAAAATGACCCAAATGTGACAAAAGAGTGAGAATATGGTGACAAAAAAAGTGACAATAAGTGACAAAAAAGTGACAAAAAGTAAGTGTAAAGTGACAATAAAGTGACTTTGTAGATAATTTGATAAAAGTGTCTTCAAGAATGTAAAGATACCATATTTCAAGATACCTGATAACTTCCCGCAAGACCTCATAAGTTACATCTTTCAACTATTGGTTAGAACCAACTGCTTATTTTCTATTGTGGAATTCACTTGGCTCCTTCTATTTGCCAATGTTGCTCAAGAATTACCATATACAAGAAATTTATCACGGCGGCCAAGTCCGTGAATTTTTCTCTTTACGGGCAATTACAGGAGTGAATTTGTGCAAATTTGGCTTAGAATGTAATGGCCTTTGATGTGGCATAAAACACGGAATATGTAAAAATGTAATGGCCTTTGATGTGGCATAAAACACGGAATATTCCAGAGATCAATGGTCAGAAATAAAAGATGCCAAAAAACCCAATAAGGAAATGAAATAAGGAATGAATAATTTTACTGCTAGTCACGTGAAATGCAAAGGTCACATGGGCTTGCCTTCTTTCTTTACATTACTGCTCCATGCTGCCCCATGCTCCCCTCCCCCTTGTTTAACCAGTCCCCTCTCCTTCTGCCTTGCCCCTTCCTAACAACCATGGTATACCCAACTAACAAGCAAATAAATTTTATGTGATATAAGATCTATAAGATCTAAGAAGACAATTGCGATAAGATATAAGATCTAAGAAGGCAATTGCGTCTTTTCGTCTGAGTCATTGTTTGTTATAGGTTGCCAATTCAGAAAGTGTATGTGTGGGTGAAAAAAGCACAAAACTTTTTTAACAAGCTTTGTTTATAAGATTTAGAACAATAACTTAAGGTAACAGAGACAGTTTGAATAACAATTAAACAAAATGGATGCATCCTAGTGCATCATTTCAACGGCAGAGATGAGGCAGAGATGAATGGCCAAGATCGTGATCTTGGTCCTGACATCTTATTGGTTTAGGTTAAATTTTGTGTTTATTCGCAGATCGATTTTGGCGCCTTCTTTCTTGCCGCCTGCCTTGTTTCTTGCCGATTTTCCTTGCTTTGTCGCTTGCCGCCTTGTTTCTTGGCGCTGTGCTCATCTTGTAGTCTTAGGGTGAGATTCCACTGTATCAAGCGGTAGTTCTCCTTTTCACCGGAAGTGCCTCTCTTAGGAAAAATGAAACTGCTGTTGCTTGATTCCACTACAGCACTATTCTCGGCATGAACTCAAATCGTGGAGAAAATCCGAAGGAGATGAGGAGTGCGTGTCAAGAATCCTGATGCCGGCAATTTCTTCCAACCTAATTGTCGGGCTCAATCCCCTGACAGTTATCTCGCAGTTTATCTCCTTCCCAGCCTCTGCCCGATGTTCCACATCCGCTCCCCAAACCTAAATTACCTCTGTTGGTGGAATCATGCTCTAACTCCGGAAGTTAGAAATCGGTGCATTTGATTGGCTTGCTGCTAAAAGCCAGGCATTAACATCCGCCAGTGGAATCTCAGCCTTACAGATCTTGGGATTGGCCAATCTTGCATTAGCGCCCATTTGGCCAGCTCTCTAGTAGCGGACACAGTAGCCACTGATTGAATACATGCAGCTAAATTTTCGGCCAGATTGGAGCACCTGCAGCTTAAATTTCCGGCCCGTTTGAATCGGTCCTGCTCTTCTTATACCATTTGCCTTGTTTCTCACCGATTTTCCTTGCTTTGTTTGCTGGCCAATCTAATAGAGGTAGAACTAAGCTCTAAGAAATTGGCTGCAATGGCACCACGTACCGATAGCCGCTGGCCCCTTGCCCCGATGCACCTAACCTATAAAGGTTTTCCCTTCGGGCTTGGAATGTTAAATAAGCGGTGATTTGGTGCTCTATATAACTGTTCAAATCTTCGAGTTAATCGCCAAATCAAATCTTCGGCTTAATCAAACTTTATCCACTCAAAGTGATCTACTCAAAGGAGATGCGTTTGTATATCATGGTATGATGCTATTTTTCTTTTCAATTTGTTCAAAGCCGAAGCATGAAGAGGAGGTCCGGGTTTTGTTGTCTATTCTGGAGGTCCGGGTTTTGTTGTCTATTAGAACCGGACTGCATTAGAAAGTTACAGATAAATATGGCGTCCTTCCAGTTTTATGTCAAAAAAAAATTTACCTGCATTCATGTGACTTCATTCTTTTAACATTCTTTGGCATTACAGCAGAAACAAAGGTCTGCTCTGGCAAAAAAATTATCTAGTGAAACAGAAGAAATAAAAGCCTGCTCGGTGAAACAAAGGTCTGCTGGGACGCAACTCCAGCTGCAATGGAGCTTCTGCAGGAATTTCGAAATCCCATGAAATTGGCAGATAGTGAGGATATGAATTCAATAGACAAACAGAAGAATGACAACTTATAACTTTCGAAACATACCCTCGTTTATTCATCGAAAATAAAAAACACCAACAATTTCTCAAACACAACAATGAATAGTAATTTAACAGGAACTACGTCATTTATTGTAAAAACCACGCTTATTGAGAAGACGTTGAAATTGATTAACACATCTCCATTATTTCTTTTGTGAGAAAACTATATTTATGTACACTTTTCATTTTACTAGGTAGGTTTATGTACACTGTTCATTTTAAATGTTTTGAATCAAACATGGTGAATTGACAAATGGGATTGACAACAATCTGTCAAAAATTTGAATTAATTACGACCAAAACATGACTAAGCATTGTTAACAAAAAGGACATAAATGTAGTAAAATGATGATAAAAAAATGTCAAAAAGTAGCTTCAAACATGACCATATGTGACAAAAAATTGCCAAAACTAAAATATGACAAAAGAGTGTCAAAAAGAACACAAAATAGGACAAAATAGGGACCATAGAATTGCCAAAAAATTGCCCAAAATTTGACAAAATAGGTGTCAAAGAATAGCCAAGAAAAGTGACAAAAAGGCAATAAACTATGACAAAATAAATGACAAAAAAAGGGTACAAAATTTAACAAATAGGCATTAAAGAATTGCCAAAAAAATGACAAAATAGGTGCTGAAGAATTGCCAAAAGAAGTGACAAAAAAGGGTTTAAAAGTATGACAAAATATGTGTCAAAAATTTGCCAAGAGAAGCGCCACACAATTGCCAAAAAAGTGACAAAAAAATGACAAAACAGTGACGATGCATCGTCACTTTTTTTTGACATATTTATAGCATGTATTTGTCAGTTCTCCAGAATTTGCAGTAGTCTACAATGTGACAAAAAAACTGACAATAAACCCCTATTCTCTTGTAGTGTTTGATACATATTCTATCTAGAGGTAAAAATTTGTAGCCACATTAAATGATAAATAGATGAACTTGTGTAAGTGTCATTTGTGCATGCGTATCCAAGAAGGTGCATTTTTATGACGATAAAGGAGATTGAACAGGTCAACACCTTATTTGGAGGGGATCATTCGCATCTTAAATGAATAATCCACCCTACTCTATGGAGTGAGAAAAAAACTTTGGCCAATTAAATGACAAATAGATGAACTTGTGTAAGTATCATTTTGTGCATGTTTATCCAAGTAGGTGCCCTTCTATGGCGATAAAGAGAGATTGAAAAGGTCATCACCTCATTTGGGGGGATATCCTCCGCAACTTGAATGAGTGATCCACCATGCAGTTTTGAGTGAGAAGGCCGAAATGAATCTATTAATTGCAAGACACTTATAAATTAGCCATTTATGTTCGTCAAATGACAAAAGATGTCACTACTCTTAAATGACACTATTACATGTGCCTTCTAAAGCTTCACAAACGGCAAAATAATTTTCGTGCCCTATATAAAGCAAATTTACAATTTGCCAAAGTAAAAAATGGCAGATTCATAAAAATGTGGCAGTTGTGCCACTTTGCGTTGGGCAACCCCTCATTGATGTTATAGTTTTGGTAAATACTCCTATTGCTCAAAAGCATTGTCGAGGATGTGAATATGCTCAATCATTCTTAACAGATGCAATGGGATTTATGTTCGCATTATATCTGGTCGTGAATTGTGATTAACTAGCTTGTCATTTTGTAAAATGACGAGGCTTGCTATCTAAAAGATCATGAGGATAAATCTCAAATATCAAGGTTGAAAATCGCTTTGGTTGAACCTTATAAGGTAGTTCAATATAAGGTGCAATTGTCTTAATGTGATCTAATGCTTTTAGTCGTTCATTAACAAGACCATACCATAAACCAAGTGTTCCAAAAATGGTTGCTGATTAAAATTAGGCATAATAGATGGAACTTATCATTTCAAAAGTGATTTTAACAAGCCATTTACTAGTTTTAGTGAACCATTATCATATGCAAGGAACTACTTAGAAATCACTACTAGTTTTTATGAAACCATTATAGCACTGATAAGTAGCATTCAAAACCATATCATAAACCACTATCAGTTTTGACAAACCACTAGTACATGTGGTTTTCTTCTATCACACAAATTCATATATAAGAAACCATATATATCATGGTTTTTATATCTTTTAATATTGGTTAAATATAGTACTTCATTTTTGGGCTCCTTGTGTTTGTCCACATCATAATGTTCAACATCACGTGACATGCTAACATAATCACACTGACCCCAATTTTTGGTCCACAGTTGTTTTTTACCTGTACGGAAGTGTTGTTTTATGCCAAAAACAACACCAAAATGGCCCCAAAAGTCCACGTGGCCCGTTTATCCGGATTTGCACAAAGAGACAGTGGTTTTTTGGCAAAAAATTCCACGGTGGTTTTTCTGGCACTTTTTTGTTTTTTTGTCAACGTGTCCTTTTTTTCAGTGTTGTTTTTACCAAACTTTTTCGACGTGTGGTTTTTTTCTCGACTGTTGTTTTTTTGAGGAGCCACGTGTTGTTTTTCCTTAAAATAAGACACGTAGATTTAAATATTGCTATACGTGAAAGACTAACTTACAACAATGGTTTTCAAAAAAACCACATTTATAAGAGAACGACACGTGTTATTGAAATCTATCTATTGTTTCTAGTGCTATTAAGTATTGTTTTTCTAAAATAACAACATGTAAAAAAGCATTATATCTAAAATAAGGACATGTAAAAGAGCATTATAATAACATATAGGAAAAACAAGGTGTTGTTTCTAATTGCCTTTTAGCTAATGAAAACTTTTTAAATAAAAAAAAAAAAATTTTAACTAATCAAATATCGACACGTGGCATACTTTTTTAAACACGTAACCAATGACATATAAACACGTGGCATGCTTTTTAAATAAAAAGCGTTATTTTAACTAATAAAAAAAGCATTATTTTAGCCAATGAAATATGTACGTGTGGCTTTTAAAAGAAAAACATTATTTATTTTAACTAAAATATTGACACGTGGCTACATAAATTAAAAACTTCATAAATCTTGCTCTTGATTCATCTTATTTATTTCTAAAAAGCCTTTCGGGAATCGAACCCAAACAATTCCACAAAGGCATAATAATTCTCACATTTCATTTAAGCAAACTGGTTTACATTTACTTTAGTTTTGTTTCACTTGAGTTGAGCAAACTAATTCATGTTTTCTTTAGCTTTTTTTTTCCAGATAAATGTGCTTCATTTCTAAGATAAGAAATTTCAATGCATTCAAAAAAAGCCTGCTGTGTTTTCTTAGTAAAATTCAAAAACAATCACTTTCATAACACATAAACAATAAGGCATTCTGATATCTTTGCCAGATCTTGGTTGAGACAGAAATAGAAAAAGCATATGCGATGTTTATCTCCAGACTTCACAAAGACCAAAGACTCCTTCCCCAATTAATGAAGATACTTAGAGCGCAAAAAAAATGCCAAAAATTACACATCCTTCTAAAGGAGCTCTCTGCAAAATAGATAAGGTAATCAGAAAGAATTGAACTCCAAAGAGAAAAAAAAAGGAACAGATAAAAGAAAGAAAAGATTCACCTGTTATGAAGGAGAGGCATCGGAAAGGGGCCAGCAAAAGGCAGCCAAACTCTGCATCTTTTCCTGCAACCACAAAAATGAGTTAGAGGGTTGTAGCAAGCATTTCCGGAAAGAAAAAACAGAGTGACAACCAGCCACCGTATTTGTATTAGAGATCGAACCTGAAGCATCTGACCTGACAGATTTTTGGAGATGAAGTAACCAGGTACAGTGGCATAAACAAAAGTGGATGAGAAAACTTGCAGACTAACATGAAAATAGGAAAATTTTAAGCTCCTTAGCAAAGAAGCTTTTCCAAATGGCATGCGAGAAGCCTGACAACAAAAAAGAATACTTTAATGAATTCCGCGGTGCAGAAATCCTTCCTACCACCAATCGTCCGCCCATCGCAACCACTTCAACAAAGCTCCGTTCTCCAATCCCTCTTGCCGCCATATCACAATAGACGCAAAAGATTCGAACCAGAATAATTTGCCCAAAACCCTGCTTGCTTATGACATATTGGCACCATGAGATGCGATGCCAACATGCCTTACTTCTCAATCTTCAGAGGCAAAAAAAATTTGGATAAGCCTCCTTACCTTACAGGCCTGGCTTTAAGGCCGACCTCCCTATTCCAACGCATCTAAGATCTGAGCACCACCGGCGCCATTACCAGAAGAGAAATAACAAAGAAGAAAGCTGGGCTGGAAATCGGCAGAAGAGAAATGGGCTATGGTTTATGGTAATCCGCAAAGCATAGAGCAGAGGAGCAAAACAAACCTGAGCGCCATCTCCAGAAGAAAGATGAGCGCCACCGCCAAAGACAGAAGAAAAATCGCATGAAAGGGAAGAGAATCGAGCTGAAGAGAATCGGCTATAGTTCAGAAAGCACAATAGGGGAGCGGGAAAATGATAGACCAATAAGAGCAAAGTACCTGGATCACCATCTGGGCCGTTTATCTCTGCCAAATCCGGACCGTTGTTCAACCATTGAATGGGCCATTTTTCTCACATATATAATTTATCTTTAATTTTGAACTTATGATAATTTATGTTCTACTACCTTTGGCGGGGAGATATGGGTTCTGCTACGTTCAAGCCATATGGTCATTGCCAACATGGGACACGACACGCCTGTGCGCCATCTTCCTAGTTGTATAAGCTCAAGAGTTCCAGATTTTTAATTCTCAATGAGTGCCCGAAAATTTTGGGGACAACTCATTGAAATTGAAAATCTTCGGCGAAGAAGATTTTTGATGCAAACCATTCCCTATAGGATCTCAAAGTCATTAGGCTCATAAGTGCATTAACTCTAATTTGGCATTATGGTATCTATCATTTGGGGCGTGTTTTGATTTTTTGTGGCCATTAGATCATAGCACAATTTGGGGAGTATTCCCTATGGATCCATATGATCCGTCCGCTCAAAGTCAAGATGGGGTCAAACAACCCCATGTTGACCCAGGGGGGCAATTAAAACTACAAATCCAATGGTTATCATCCTCACATCAAGCATACAACACAACAAGCATGCAATATAGCAAATTGAACTTCTCACGAAGAACCCATCTTGGTATTTCTTGAGAGGAATTGAACATCTATGTTTCACCCGTAAGGCAAAAAAAATACATGCACAACAGAAAATAGAGCAACACCGACAGCACTAAGTTGTTTCCTCAGCTTGAACCAATTCCTTGAGACAAGACAAGTAGCTTATATGTAATGTGTATTGTTTGCATATAAGCCACGATACCATGATAAGTAATTGAACTAGGCCCATATTCTCATGCCTCTTGATTCATGTTTTGAACTTGAACCTATACTCTATGTCAATCTTAGTAATTTCACTATGCTCATTAGTTTGTCATGGATGAATAGAAAAAAGATGATGCAAGCTCTCTGATTGTCTCCTCTTCTCAATATTTATCTATGCCATAGTATTCACTATATCAAGATTAAATTTTGCATATCATTTCTTTCAATATCTTTCCTTCTTGCCAGGTTTGCAGTGTAGCAGACCCGTGAGTTGTTCGAGGATTATTATATTCGCAATCGCACTTATAGCTTCAATTGCCTGAAAAGAAGATGGGGTCAAACAGCCATGTTTTGACCCCATCATATCAATGGGTACCAAAAAACCAATTCAGTGGTTTTCAACTACCAAATTATACAATGTCAATGCATAACCAAATTCTGTGACAGAGCCTGGAGAGTTGCTCCCCACCTAGGCACCAACATGCCACCTAGGCTCAAACATGCCAAGGTAGCTCAAACATGCCAAGGTGGCTCAAACATGCCATGTGGGCTCCAACATGCCACCTAGGCTCCAACATGCCAGGTGGCTCAAACATGCCACGTGGGCTCCCAACATGCCACTTAGGCTCCAACATGCCATGATGCCACTCGGCCCAAACATGCCAAGGTCGCTCAAACATGCCACGCAGGCTCCAACATGCAACCTAGGCTCCAACATGCCAAGGTGGCTCGAACATGCCACCTAGGGCAACCAACATGCCACCTAGGCTCAAACATGCCAAGGTGGCTCAAACATGCAACGGGCTCCAACATGCCAAGTTGGCTCAAACATGCTATGTGGGCTCCAACATGCCAAGGTGGCTCGGCATGCCAAGGTGGCTCCATTTGGGAGTGCCACCTAGGCTCCGGCATGACAAGGTGGCTCAAACATGCCAATGTGGGCTCCAACATGCCACCTAGGTTCCAACATGCCAAGGTGGCTCAAACATGCCAATGGACTCCAACATGCCACGTGGGCTCTAACATGCCACGTGGGCTCCTAACATGCCAAGGTGGCTCAAACATGCCACCTAAGCTCTAACATGCCACCTAGGCTCAAACATGTCAATGTGGCTCCATATGCCACGTAGGGCTCCAACATGCCACCCAGGTTCCAACATGCAAAGGTGGCTCAGGCATGCCACCTAGGCTCAAGCATGCCACCTAGGCACTCCAAGTGGTGACATGGCATGTCAAGTAAGCAAGGCCAAGTTTTGACTAGGCCAAAAATGAAAAGATGTCCATCTTTGGTCTTTTCATTGGGTGATGTTGGCAAATTTTGGGTGACATGGCTAGATGGTGATGACGTGACTAGGACTTTATGCAAGAAATATGATAACCTTTGAAATTTTTGTAGAGGAGTTTGGCAAGGGATAGAATAGAAGGATCTTGGAGAACTCACAAGCCCCTTTCCAGTGAAGGGGAGTCTGGATCAGCATGTTGCGCAGGGGGATTCGACCCCATCTCCGGGCATGGTCCCCAGAGCATACACAGAGAACTCCATGCAAAGTTTCGGATGTGTGAGTCTCCGTCTTGACGCTCGAGATGTAAACCCTAGCAAACCCTAGGGTTTGATAGGGTTTACATTCGATGCTCCGATGACCCGAGGGGCCCAGGGCGTGGAATACCCGTCTTTGGATTACCCTCATGGCACCGGGAGCCAAATTTCCGGTCTGGCAAGATACTTTGGAGACTCCCTTCACAAGCCCCTTTCGGTGAAGGGGAGGCGAAAAGCATGCCTTTCGCAGGGGATTCGACCCCCATCTCCCCATGGTCCCCGAGCAGCATACGAGAGAACTCCATGCAAAGTTTCGGATGTGTGAGTCTCCGTCTTGGCCTTTCGAGATGTAAACCCTAGCAAACCCTAGGGTTTGATAGGGTTTACATTCGGGATGCTCCGATGACCCGTGAGGGCCCGGGATCGGCGTGGAATACCCGTCTTTGGATTACCCTCATGGCACCGGGGAGACAGGCCAAATTTCACAGTGCGGCCATACCTTTGGAGACTCCCTTCACAAGCCCCTTTCCGGTGAAGGGGAGTCTTAAAAGCTTGCCGCGCCAGGGGATTCGACCCCATCTCCCGCATGGTCCCCGAGCATACAATGCAGAGAACTCCATGCAAAGTTTCGGATGTGTGAGTCTCCCCTCTTGCCGAGATGTAAACCCTAGCAAACCCTAGGGTTTGATAGGGTTTACATTCGATGCTCCGGATGACCCGAGGGCCCGTGATCCGGCGTGGAATACCCGTCTTTGGATTACCCTCATGGCACCGGGAGACGAGCCAAATTTCCCGGTCAAACATACCTTTCGGAGACTCCCCTTCACAAGCCCCTTTCCAATGAAGGGGAGTGCGAAAAGCATGTCTTGGCAGGGGATTTGACCCCATCTCCCGGCATGGTCCCCGAGAGCATACAGAGAACTCCATGCAAAGTTTCTATGTGTTAGTCTCCGTCTTGATGCTCGAGATGTAAACCCTACCAAACCCTAGGGTTTGGTAGGATTTACATTCTGGGATGCTCCTCCGATCAAGAGGGTGGAACTTGTCCCCTAGGGTAATTTGCCTCCAGATGACATGGAGAGGTCGGATCATGCCAATCAGGCCCTCCTCCATGCCCCAAAATCAAAAACGTGGTCTAAACCACCCGGGGCGATCGGTGGCCATCCCAATCAAAAATCGAGGGTCTAAAGCTCACCCGAAAATACCGGGGATTTTCACATGCGCTTCGGGGCCACTTGGCAAGCCAGCTGGCTGAAAACCATGATTTTTCCCCCCATGCATTAATCATGAATTTCCGGGATCATAAACACAAAAAAAGCACGCAGATAAAAATCCGTGGTCTCGAAAAAGGTGAAATCTTGGCGGGGATGTGCAGCATGACGCATTACACGAAGAAAAAATGCACCGGCAATAGAAGCACAAACAGAGGCATGAGACGAGCTTCCGAGCCAACCCCCTTCCGGAGGCCACCGGGTCGGTAACGTCCTACTGGGCAGTGGAGCTAGCTTTACTTCTCCGTGGTCACATGTATACCACCTAGCAGTCCTAGTGCTGCTATTCTCACTTCGATCTTCTACCAGGGCCTCAGGGTGACCCCAAGTATCTTGTTCTCGCAGGCTAGTCCAAGCTGGGGGCTGAGGACGGGCTGGACCCCCACTCGAACCGAACCGGCTCATGTAATGGACCCGAACATCCCCATTACCTAGGGGACCAAGTTTGGGTGGGCGTAAGACCACCCCTCTCCAAGAAACGCCAAAGTAGGTCGTTTACTACACACTTGTAGTCAATTGGCATGGAGGTGGATGCTGAATACCTCCTAGTGGGGGGTAAGTGATTGATCCCCCTCTGGAAAACTTCGCCGCGGGAACTTGTCCCCTAGGGTAATTTCGCCGTTCTATGACGATGCGGCCGAGGTCGGATCGCCAATCCCGGGCCTCCTCCATGCCCCAAAATCGAAAAACGTGGTCTAAACCTTGTCGGGCCAAACGGCGGCCATCCCAATAAAAATCGAGGGTCTAAAACTCATCCGAAAAATACCGGGATTTTCCTATACTCTCGGGGCCACTTGGCAAGCCAGCTGGCTGAAAACCGGGATTTTCCCCACCCCCATGCATTAATTATGAATTTCGGAACATAAACACAAAGAAAAGCACACATAAAAATCCGGGTCTCTAAAAAGGTGAAATCTTGGCGGGATGTGCAACATGACGCCATCGCAGAAAAAAATGCATCAACATATATACCTTTCGAGACTCCCCTTCACAAAAAAAGGGGCCCCGCCAAGGTGCCCGCCCGTGTTTTGCGGACATCCAAGGTCCATGTCACCATCATCTAGCCATGTCACCTAAAATTTGCCAACATCACCCAATGAAAAGACCAAAGATGGACATCTTTGGTTTTTTGGCCTAGTCAAAACTTGACCTTGCTTACTTGGCATGCCATGTCACCACTTGGGGTGCCTAGGTGGCATGCTTGAGACTAGGTGGCATGCCTGAGCCACCTTGGCATGTTGGAGCCTGCATGGCATGTTGGAGCCACCTTGGCATGTTTGAGCCTAGGTGGCATGTTTGAGCCACCTTGGCATGTTGGAGCCCACGTGGCATTATGGAGTCCACGTGGCATGTTTGAGCCACCTTGGCATGTTGGAGCCTAGGTGGCATGTTTGAGCCCACCTTGGCATGTTTGAGCCACATGGCATGTTTGAGCATGGGTGGCATGTTGGAGCCTAGCTGGCATGTTTGAGCCACCTAGGAATGTTGGAGCCTAGGTGGCATGTTGGAGCCCACGTGGCATATTTGAGCCACCTTGGCAAGTTGGAGCATAGGTGGTATGTTGGAGCCCGCGTGGCATGTTTGAGCACGTTGGAGCCTAGGTGGCATGTTTGAGCCATTTTGTCATGTTGCAGCCTAGGTGGCATGTTTGAGCCACCTTGGCATGTTTGAGCCTAGGTGGCATGTTGGAGCCACCTTGGCATGTGGGAACCACCTTGGCATGTTTGAGCCTAGGTGGCATGTTTGAGCCACCTTGGCATGTTGGAGCCCACGTGGCATGTTTGAGCCACCTTGTCATGTTTGAGCACGTTGGAGCCTAGGTGGCATGTTTGAGCCACCTTGGCATGTTGGAGACCACGTGGCATGTTTGAGCCACCTTGGCATGTTAGAGCCTAGGTGGCATGTTGGAGCCTTGTGTGGCATGCTTGAGCCACCTTGGCATGTTGGAGCCCACGTGGCATATTTGAGCCACCTTGGCAAGTTGGAGCATAGGTGGCATGTTAGAGCCACAGCGTGGCATGTTTGAGCATGTTGGAGCCTAGGTGGCATGTTGGAGCCACCTTGGCACGTGGCATGTTGGAGCCCGTGGCATGTTTGAGCCTAGGTGGCGGGGTTAGAGCCACGGTGGCATGTTGGAGCCTAGGTGGCATGTTTGAGCCAACTTGGCATATTTAAACCTAGGTGGCATGTTGTGAGCCACCTTGGCATGTTGGAGGCTAGGGTGGCATGGTGGAGCCCACGTGGCATGTTTGAGCCACCTTGGCATGTTTGAGCCTAGGTGGCATGTTTGAAAAACCTTGGCATGTTTGAGCCACCCCGGCATGTTTGAGCCTAGGTGGCATGTTGGGAGCCTAGGTGGCATGTTTGAGCCACCTTGGCATGTTTGAGCCCTAGGTGGCATGTTGGAGCCACCTTGGCATGTTGGAGCTTAAGTGAGCCCCATGGCATGTTTGAGCCTATGTGGCATGTTTGAGCCACCTAGGAATGTTGGAGCCCTAGGTGGCATGTTGGAGCCCACTTGGCATATTTGGAGCCACCTTGGCAAGTTGGAGCATAGGTGGCATGTTGGAGCTGGCGTGGCATGTTTGAACGCGTTGGAGCCTAGGGTGGCATGTTTGAGCCATTTTGTCATGTTGGAGCCTAGGTGGCATGTTGGAGCCACCTTGGCATGTTTGAGCCCTAGGTGGCATGTTAGAGCCACCTTGGCATGTTGGTGCCCGTTATGCAAAAAAATAGGTGTTAAGTAATTGAAGTAGTTGAAGTAACTTGTGTTACATGGAATACTAGTATAAGAACATGTGATGGTGCGTGCATCACATGTAGCAAATCAAGTACTACTGTCTACCACTATAAAGACCCGTGATATGGAAGGATAGGACATGTAGAGAATCAAGTACTCTTTCCTACTTCTATAAAGACATGTGAGAATAGAAGTATTACACATGTAATTAATTCATGTATTCTTTCCTACAATGCCTTAGCAAATAAAAGTACTACGTCCTACTACTATAAAGACATGTGACATGGAAGCATATGACATGTAGAGAATCAAGTATTCTTTCCGGAGCTTCTATAAAGACATGTGACAATAGAAGTATTACACATGTCGTAATTCATGTATTCTTTCCTACAATGCCTTAGCAAATAAAGTACTCTGTCCTACTACTATAAAGACATGTGAATGGAAGTATAGGACATGTAGAGAATCAAATATTCTTTCCTACATCTATAAAGACATGTGACAATAGAATTATTTTAGACATGTAGAAATTCAAGTACTCTTTCCTACAGTGGATTGTATTATAAAATGACATGTCACAATAGAAGAAACTACAAAACAACAGTGGATGTTTTAGTCCACTGAAAAAAGAACACCATTATCGAACAAAACCATACCTTCACAAATCCACATGTAGGATTCTTTGAAAACAGGACATGTAGACCTACCAAAACTGATGTTTTCAACAGTGGACCAAAAACCGGGGTGAGTGTGAATTAGCTTCAGCAACCCGCTTCTCATCATCTTGTCTGTCATAACATCTTGCAATTCCATGACCAAGCCGACCACAATAATCACATGCATAAGGTTGATAACCACGTGGCCCTCGACCACGTCCATAGCCAACACGACCACTACGACCACCATTTCCACGACCACGATCATCATAACCACTACCATGACCACGACCACGACCATACGAATCATAACCACGACCATATCCACGATCACCACCTCCATTATAACCACGAGAAAACCGAAACCTTTTCTTTTGTTGTTCAGTAAATTCAGAAAAACTTTGTCTCTTTCGTGTATCTGCCACCATAGCAACATCTTTTACAATAGGAGGCGCAACAATACGATGCACGTGATCCTCTAAGGATTCACAAGCATCTTCAAAAGAAATTTTTTTCTTATTCATTAAGATGGAAATAATAACCCCAAACTCAGAAGACGGAAAAGTTTCTAATAACTGCATAACTAACTCATCTTTTGATATAGGTGCACCAGCTGCAGCTAATTGTTCGACAATCTATTTGAAACGGTCAATATGTTCTCAAACAGTAATCGACGAATCAAACTGAAGATTTGCTATTTTACTCCTCTTTAAGAAAAGTACTTCTTGCTTCTTTCTTTTATTATAGACTTGTTCCAAATAATTCCAGACTTCACTAGACGTAACAAATTGATCAACATCCGCATGAATCGAATCTTTCAATCCATAAACTAATAAACACCGTGCTGCACCATCTTTGATTTTCCATTGTTCTTCCTCTTTAAGCCACGCATCAAAATCTTTGTCAGAAGTGACCAATTGATCATCCTGCACTGGTTGCTTCGGACGCTCCTTTTTACCAATAACAAAATCAAGAAAATCATCACTTTCTAATACACATTTTATTTTTCTTTTCCAACCCGGATATCCAGTACCATTAAAAACATAAATCGTCTTTGCTGACGAATCACCTTTCACAGTTATTACCTGTTGCTCTGATACCATATTGAAACCAAGCAAAAAGTATACAAAAGACTAGAACAAAGGAAGTAATCCCAAAGACTCAAGCGATGTATTGAATATGAACACTTATATAAGTACATAGAAAAAGGCATGCCTTTAGGCATGTCCAAATATGGAAAAGGCATATCTAAACTTGGAAGAGCCAAGTTTAGTTGAGAGCCCAACGTGGCATCTCAACACTGAAATTCATCTCTCTCCTTGATCTTGCTCTTCTGTCTTTACAGCAAGTGCAATAGTTTTATCTGGGTCTTCATTTATAGCAGCCTCCAAAGGCATCGTTCCTGGAATATCAAACCTCGGTTGGATTTGGTTAGAAACGGGCTGTATACTTTTGTCATTGCCAATAACTGTCTACTTCTGTCATTGGCCTCTGTTTGGCCAAGAGCCACGTTTTGTGCTGCTTCCTGGATTAATCCTTTGTGTCTAATTTTGCATAGACAAAATCCATAACTAGCTACATACTTCAAGATGATTGATTTATCACCAAGATCATATCCAATAGAATGAATCACAAATTCCTCACTTTGCAGGTAGCGAGAGCTTGATTTCTTATTCCCTCCCTTGCATATCTCTCTTAAAAAATTAAATGCCTCAACTATAAGCAAACCCATACCTCCATAGAATAGTATCAGCATGGCTCGATAAAATTGTTCTGCCCTTTTTGATATGCTTTGGCCGTTTCTCATCCTTGTATCAATAATTGGAGGCGGTTCTCCTACATCTTCATTCATTTCCACTTTCTCTAATTGCTTCTTCACAGGTCCAGGATCGAGAGCGAAGGCTCTGATACCATCTTAATATATAGAATGCTGAAATAGATTAGATTTGACTGGAAACATAGCATGTACATATATAGTGGATGGGACACGTCTATTCATCTATAGACATGACTCTCTACATGACAAGGACTGCCACATCAGTGTGTACACATGGCACTTGCCATGTCATCTATCTTGATCTATATGATCATACATGGATATTCCTAACAGGAACTGATTTCAGTCTATTCTTTTGCAGAAATATTCTATTCTTCTGTTGGGCGGATTTATGATGGTACAGAAAGGAAGCTAAGAAACACCTTCTGCTATACCAGTACCTTGATGCTAGAATACATCTTAGCTTTGTACCTTGATGCCTTCAATTTGATTCGATGATGGAGCTTCAAATCTTTATTATACCACATATTTATGAAATCACAGTCGAAAAGTATCTTATATGGTTGTTTCGCGCTTTTTGCTTGTAATATGCATCTTAGGATTTGTGTGATCAACAGGAATTGTGCAGTCTCAAAATTTGTGCGACCAACAGGAATTGTGTGATTACTTGTGCGACCAACAAGAATTGTGTGATGAAGAATTCAGGATTAAAGGGCCAAAATGCGGCCTTTGCTTTTCTGCACAGGTGCCTATGGCATAGGAAACAGAAAAGGCAATACAAGGCACTGGAGCAAGCTTCTACCGGCAGCATTGAGGCCTTGGCAGCATACCCCATTGAAGAATAGCACAAAGCCTGATTTGGTTGCACAGAAGTCAGCACCAGCTTTGCCCTTTTGCATAGGGAACATGGCTACCACTCAAAGTACTTTCTTCTCCATAGCCATTAGCCATCGAGATCCTTTCTTCTCCACAGCCATCGAGATCCTTTCTTCTCCATAGCCATCGAGATCAGTCAATCGAAATTTAATAGAAAATTAGTAAACGTATGCTCGGCGTTGCGAGGGTTGTGTTATGCCTTGGATCTATATATGCAACTTTTGACAACACTATAGGTTAATGCTTCCAAGAATGGACATGGTTATCTTTTGTAATTATTTTTGTTGTTGAAATTATATAATAACAGTAGGGAAAACAATGCTTTATAAGGTTTGTGTGGGGCAAGTAAACCTTTACAGACTCTATAAAGTTGAAAATTTAGGAGGACAAACCCAAAAGTTATGCTCAAATTGTCACCTCATTCAGGAAGTCCTCGACCATAGAAAGCTATGCTTCTTCTTACAGTTGTAGCGGATTCGATGGTTCACAATTTCAAAAGATCATGACAAACAGTCGCAATTATGATGACATGCCCCATGATGCTTCCTAAAGAGATTCGAGCCATATCTCGTTCATATAAAAATATGTCAGCGTCCAAAAAAGATGACGTGGATCGATGAAAAAAATACATGTGGATGTGGAGTGTGATATGGCACACAAAAATGTGAGGTGGACGTATGGAAAAAATCCAAGTGGATGGGAGTACTGAGTGGATAGGGACGGACGGAAACGTGGGCGAAGAGAGGAAGGACGAGGCGACAGGAGGTAAGGGTTTCGTTTACCGGAATGGTTCTGTGCAGGCCCTAGCCGGACTGAATTTTGCTTTTATTTGCTATGTGTGCAGATGCACAGGATTGCTCTCCAGTGGAAAAGAGTGAGTGACGAACTGAGCAAAGGAGACGAAATTCCAAGAATGATATTTTTTTTAGTACTAGGCAATTCCTACGTCGATATTCTTTTGGTAGTCAGGAAACTGATAGAATTTGGTCCGTCTTTCCTTGACTGCCACAAAGCCGGCAAACTAGCACAGGCTTTGTTGTCAGAAACATGAAGGTAATTGGAGGTTTTGACAAGTCGGATTTGCATGCCGTGTACAGATGTTCTAAAGCGATACTGTTCTTTGCTGCTACTTTTAAAAGCTCTTCGCCTAGTGTATGCAAAACTGTATGACCCACTTCATGCATTTTACACATTCTGGCGCCAATTCATGGATTTTAGAGACGAGTTCTTGAATTTTTATGGCCGAACCCATGGCCAGTTCAACGAAATTTCGGATTCTTTGACCCAATTCATGCATTTTACACATTGTGGCCCCAATTCATGCATTTTTAGCCGAGATTGTGATCCCCCTGTGTTTTTGCTTTCCTTTGTGTTTCTTCTTTTCTCCTCCAGCCATGGCGATGGCGAAACTCTGTCTATCTTTCTCATTTGCTCCGAGCGCGATGCTATAAGGTAAGGTTATCGGTCTAGCTAAGGCTGATAACCAAAAATGCGTGACCGAGGCTGTACGTTCTCGGCCAGGTATTTGGCACGTAAGGCCGAGGCCACTGGAGGAGTACTGATAATTAATTATCAGTACTCCTCCAGTACTGATAACTAATTATCAGTACTGTTCTAGTAATGATAAGCAAAAAAAAAGCACTCTCCCTTTCCATACAAGAGTCCGATAAGGTATGTAAATCCAGTAGCTTCTAGGTTTTTGATTTCGTTTTCCTATGTTTATCATAATTCGAGCTCTTGGAATACAGCTCGTCAGGTTTTAACAGAGCATTTTGAGAGTCCATTATAGTTGCAACAAGAGTCACGGGAGAAATACGAAAGCATAACGAGATGCCAAAAGAAGAATAACGAGCCCATATATGTTTATGGGCATTTGATCTAAAACTTTGAGGGCTTGCCACAGGGGGGATTTCGACCTGAAGAGATTATGTGGAAGTTTATGTAGGGACAGGGGCTTTCACGAAAAGTTTATGTAGGGGTAGTGTAGCTCCTTTTACGATCAATTTTTCTGGGCTTTGTCTTTGCTTGCAAGAGCGATTTCAAGTGGAAGAACATGCTGAAACCCAGCCAAGCATAATACCCTGTTTGTATCCAATACAGGGCCACTTATGTCGATTAACTTTATTTAAGGCAGTTGGTAACTGGGTCGGATGAATGATTTTTGGTGCTGTCGGGTAACGCACCAATCCAAATTGGCCTTAAAATTCTGCTTTCACAAATTTTCAAATGCATAGCATAGACCAGAGATTAGAGATGAGAAGCGATTCTGTGTTGTTGAATCCGCGGTGAAAATTAATCCTTTGCCTTTCAGTAACCTTAGAAACTTGACTGCATCCGGTCTTGGAAGATTGCATGCATGTGATCTCCATCTATAATACAAATATTCTACATGCTGTCTTCCGTTATTTTAGCAAATTTCGCCTTTAGAGTAATTGCAGGTAATATTCATGTATACAAGAATGTTGCACAAAGAATCTTTTTTATTTGGCATTGAACATATCACAGTCCTCTCGAACTGGCAGAGAGGCAAAATACAGACTATTTAGTAGAGACACAATTAAGCATTCAGAATCAGAAAAGGACCCACTACCCGCAACAGAGTTAGGCAACTAGAGAAGGAAGCCATATCAGAATGAAGCATAGAGAAAAGAACCCACATCAACATTAAGCATTTGAAAAAGAACCCATATCAGAATTGAGCATCAAGCATAAAAAATGGAAGAACCTGCAAGACCCACATGAAAATCAAACCTGTGATAGCAGAGAGAGAGGTAATTGGAGGACTCGATTCTTTCATATCCAAGCAAGTTAAACAGGTTTCTTGAAGAGGGAAAACTAGAGTTTGAGTTTTGCAGTTCATACCCTGAATGAAGAATATAGTTAAAGTAACGAAGCTCGTTCCAATGCCACCCAGTTATGGGTGCTCACCTTTTCCAATGGTTTAATTAAATCATAGTTTTATTGTCTCAACCCATGGCATAAATAGCCCCCAATTGACAATGGAAAATTGTGAATCTAGCACGTAAAGGAAGGAAGGAGCGGACGGCTGCATTCAGTCCTAGCCAGAAGTAGCTTACTAGCTTCTGATAAATTTGAGATTTTGGCTTTTGGACTTACAGCAAGCTTGTTTGTAATTTTTATCATTAAATCCATGGTGTGCATATATGCAAGCTGAGCCATCACAGGCTTCTTTAAATTCTGCATAATAAAATGTAAGAAAGATCCCATTTTTCCTGCTTGTGAGTATTTGGGGTATACAAGATCAAGATGATTAAAGACGTACCATATGGCTTGGTCAAACCAAGTGATAGAATCCTTACATACTCCTTCAGGACAGTTACATTTAAAGTAGGGACTAAAGCTTCTCCATATCCTATGCAGATAGGAGTACTGTCTCTCTGCGTTAGGGAAGGCCATGTGGGTCTTCACAAATAACGTAATTCCACTTCTCCTTTGGCATTTTTTATCAAATAGATTTGTGCCAAATGGAAAATTTATCTCAGTTTTGTCACCAATTCTGACTAGGTTATTGGCTGATTTTACTATCTCCTCCATATCAGAGTCTGTTATACCAGCCATTAACCTCCAAGCTTTAACACTTATGGGTGCTAAGGTACCATATTTCTGGCTTCTCCATAAACCATGCTGCCATTCCTCGCTAAGCCATTCAACTGCCATTTCAGAAAGTATTGGGAATCTCACACTATTATGAAGTGTCAATCTCACCAAATTATCCGGTTTGATAACGCCTATGTTTGCTTCCTTTTCTTTCCTGATCAACTCTATGTCTTCCATTGGAATCCACTTTGCAAACCCATTTGTAGCACTATCAGCTGCAGTATTAGTAGCCTGTACCAAATCAGTAGGGTCATCTTCAAAGGTAGGGTCCGTGACTTCATTTGCCTTTTCCAAATAGGCAACTCCTAACCTGAATTCCATTGAGAGAACATCATCTAGGTCTGTCCTATCAGCCATAATTTCCTGTGTTTCCATGAACAAGTTTTCTAGCAATGGAGTGCATGTATCCAGTTGCATGTTTAATTCATCAAGCTTCAGAAAGGTCTCAAGCCAGGCACTAAACCCTAGATGTAATACAGGTGAAGCTGCTCCAATCCACAGTTTTTTAGTATTTTCCAGAATTATGTCGTGTAAGTCCTTACTTGGAATCATGCATAATATAGACTGTACAGCCTGATTTGGGGCAGCACCGCTATACCCAATGTCATTTAGTCAAGCTTTCAACCATATTCCTTTGACCTAAACAAATCAAGGAATCGATAAAACTTGTACTTTCGATAAAAGGATTTAATTTAGGTCAATGTACGGTAAGTGCCTATATTACAATACATTATACAAAACCAATAGTCAAGAGATGAAGTGTTTGTTGGATACCTCCAACAAGTGGAAATCACTATTTCTTCTTCGATATGCTTATTCCCAGATTACGTCTATATATATTCTAAAAATACATAAAGATTTCATTCAGGGAACAACATTAGACCATATCCACCCTGTTTTGATACCCGGGCCACTAATATTACAAGATCTCCTCCTAACCATTAGTTTGTATATTTCTTTTTTCATATTCATGGCTTATATTTTAGACTTTTTTTTAATTATTCTTTTATGATAGTTAAACAATCAGTAACGAAATTCCTGACTTGTAATCTGTTAATAACTCAGATGTCATATTTTCTTATCTCAACATATCCTATTAAATTAACGTGTAAATCTTTATTCAAGTTCACAAACTTACAAGATTATTCAGAATTTCAACAAGCATATCTTCATTAAGAATCTTAACTTAACAGAATAGAACCTGTACCGTCATTCTTTTTCTAAAAAAAATTAAGATACAATTGTGACATACTTAATCCTCAATACCCAGATCCTCAATAGTCTTAGACATTTCTATTCATATATAACATTTGAAAGATCTCACCAATCAGCAATGTAGCAATTCTGGACCCCTTTACAATTGAGATATAACTGTTGTATATTCTGAATTCTTGTGCATAATGAGCACCATTGACCATTGACTAACTCCAGGTAGAGAAAATCTAGGTTACCTGCACCCAAACAGACCAACATTAGCATTAAAATGGTAATGAGGAAAGGGATGATAGGTAAGCAGTTAGATTTTCCGCTCTTCATAACTTCAACTTAAGTTAATCATGCTAAAAACCATAATAATCATCATGTAAGTGTTCAAGGGTCTACAAACTACATTATGCAAACTGCTCCATTAATCTTTAGAGTACCATAATACCGGAACTGCTTACCACAGTTCAGATCCATTAGGAGATCATATCAGGGCCACATACCCGAATATATGAAGAATCCATGCATAATACCTTATATTAACAGTCTACATGTAATTTTAACATTATCTCGTCAAAGGGATAGTTTAGCATTAAGGCTGCCAGCCTTTACCTCTGTAGCATTGTACTCTTGCATGATACCAATAAGAAATCTCAATGAAAACATACTGACTGAACATACTTGTACACATATAACAATCTATAACAGCATCTGACGATCTATATTATCTACAACTAGCTAACAAAATGATGCTAAATCTGCATCTATGTTTCATGAAATAAGATCAAATGTAACAGCGAAGATCTCATGGATTTTAAACCTGATTTACTACCTGTATCCATCCAATCAGTTAAAGACCTATTACCCAGCATTAATTCAACCTCTTTCTTGATTTTTACAGAGATTATCTCGCAAATTTTAGACCTTTATCATGTGACAGACAGGGGAAGAACCCATCTACATCAAAAGTAACCTAATTTTTACCTGATTTGCGTTGCTCCCTGCTGGGGAATTTGATGTTTGTCCCATTGAACCACCTGGTCGACGATTTCCATATCCATTTTTCGCGAACTTGTATGCAGGGCCGCCATCCTGCCCTTTGTTCCTGAACTTTTGGCCTGGTTTTCTCTCATAGACGCCTTTTGGCATTTTTATGTAACACTGGAACAGAAATATGCAGTTGGCGCCAAGCAATTTTTGCTGAAGGAGACCCAACGTATCAGAGTTTTTGGCTTATAAAGCAATACCATTTCGTATGATCCTTTACCTGTCATAAATGCCACCGGCCACTTTCAATGCTGGCCGCTCAGCATTTATTATTCTCTACGGAGCTTCTCCAGTCAAGGCAAATATGCCATAAAATCATTTCGTATCCAATATTCTCTGACAAACAAAATACTGCCATATCTATTGAATCCTTTAAATTTATTTCAAGTAAAGAAATTATGCAAGCAAAATACATGTATTTGGAGAACCCTTGTACATGTACATGGGGTTAAATCCTTAGTTAACAAAGTCTAAAAAGAGTCTTAAAATATTTAAAGAATAACCCCTTAAAAAATTCGTTAGCCTTATTTTGAGAACCCTTGTACATACGCATGGGATTAATTCCTTAGCTAACTAAGTCCAAAATGAGTCTTAGAATATTTAAAACAACAACATTTTTTTAAAAAATTTTGCCTTATTTTCATAATTCCCATAGTAGTGTATGGATATTTTTCTTACCTTATTATCGCATTTGTTTCACCTCTTCTTCTTCTTCTTCTTCTTCTTCTTCTTCTTCTTCTTCTTCGCCCACATCCCTCCCTCAGGATGTATGCCCCTTCTAATCATAGGAAGTAGGACCCCCCCATGAAGAGAAGGGGTCCTACATCCTTACGCCCTGCATGCCATCTATAGATGGTCTTAAAAACATTTTTAAATCCTCCAGACTATATACCAGACCAGGAAATTTGTTTGTCTCAATCATCCTGATCACATTCTCAACCAGGTCCTTCTCCTTGAAACCATTAGTAACAAACTCTTGAATCAGCTCAAATATATCTTTTGCAGCAACAATCGGATCAGAATTAACATAAAGGTATGGTAGTATTTGTGAAACTATGACTCTGCTCGCATTCAAATATGGCCTGCAGCTTCGTGCATGTATAAACCTCATAACTTTAAAAGGCAGTTTTGTCCTCTTATCATACCTTGTAGTACGGTATAAGCCTGTGACTTCGTCAATCACCTCAATGGTAATATTCAGAAAATTACCTTTGATACCAATTTTTTCCCAGCCTCATCCTCTTTTTGTTTGTAAGTAGTCTCATCTTTGATCTGTAGTAACTTAAGATTATACATATTGAAGCATTCAACACCGTCCTTCTCAGGTTGAAAGAACTCACTTAAGTCACCTCCATTAGGGATCAGTAGATCATCCATGTACCTCCTTGCATCCTTAAATTTCGTAATATCAGTATATCTGCCATTTTGTGCCAGCTTTTCTATAAGTTTAAATTCATAATATGCCAGGTATATGTTACACCACTCAGGTGAACATGAAAGACCCATTGGGATTCCACACGATTGTCTCCATACTCCGTAGCCTTGGATGACAAAACTATTCCTTAGCAGCCACAAATTAAGTTCCAGAAACTCATCTTTTTTCATGCATACCCAAGAATTACCTTGTTGCTTCTTGCTATCCCAGATGAAGCAGACATCATCATCGTTTACTATACGATACCAAAATTTAACTTCATCACCATGACCTGTCATGAACTCAACAGCAATATGTATAATATCTGTCAGTACTTGACAGATTCCATCATTTCCGTCAATCGGAATATTTTCATAACATTTAGAGATATCCGCTGTATAAATACTATGGATCTTATTTGGTAGGTTTAGTGTAACTTCATAAACCGAATTAACAATCCAAAAGGGATTTACTTTACCTGGAAGCAAAACATTCAGTCTGCTAAGTTTTTGCCTAAAGGCTGCTGGCAGAATATCCAGAATTCCTCTGAGTCCACGTGTGGCAATCTTGGATGGCAGAGAAAATATAGTTCTATTAGCATTTGTAATCCAACGATAATCGTTCTTATGTGCTTTGAACATACCAAGGATGTATGGGATTCTGTCTCCATATGGGCATTTTAGATTAAAATGCTCATTTAGGTCAGTATCTAATACTTTCAATAACTCCTGCTTACTTGTTTTTACCTGTATGAAATCCTTCCCTTGTAATCTTTTTCTTGCCATATCTCTTATATGCCACGGGCATATGAAGCAGGGTACATTTGCAGCTTTATCTATGCCTGATATGTAAACATTTCTGACCAGCCAGTCCATGCATAACCTTACTTTCTCATCTTTTAAACTATCCTTCATCTGTGGTTGTACTTTCATGACTTCAATTGCTTTATTTCTGATCATCTTGATTAAACCTTTCTTAATGCTAAGTCTTTCATACGGATGCAAAATTCTTCCTTTACTTTCATGCTTATCAAATAAGTCATCTATTCCCCTACTTACATCCGTAATAAAATCATCCAGATTCAAGGGTTTATCTGGTATGTAATTCAGGCCTTTCTCGAACATATGCCTTAACACCTTGGACTTAATAATAGTGAGATCCAGAGTTCTCACGTGTCCAATACTCTTATCCACAAACTTATCCATGCCTGGCATATGACAAATACATCTTGGAATATCCTCTTTTGCAAAAATCCTATAAGGTTTATACATGTAATCCAGTAATTTCCTATCATATATCCAGCCAAATCCTGTATGGTCAAGAATATGCTGCCCAAAATCACCAAGTCTCATAACCAGATACTCTTTGAAGCATCCTCTTATATTAATCTTATCTATAATTTTTGCTGAAAATAAGAGGTGTATTCTGACCTTTTTATTGGTCACTATTCCACTTCTTGACAACATTCTTCGTCCACTTGGTCCACGTATAATTTCTCTACTTGTATTGTCATCGTCTTCCACTAATTCCTGCAATAATACTGTTTCATATCAGAAGGGGCTAAACCATTATTTTAAAACATTAAAACTGTTGTTTGCCCCACAATTAATGCTTCTATTATCCAGACAATTTACTCAAGTAAGGATAATTAATCATTTGCAGAATGAGGAGCTCATACAATAATAACTTGTTGCTGTGCCACAATTTTTTACATTGCTTGGTCTATGATATCTGATTCAATATAACCACAACCAATAGATAGCTATTTAAGCCTATTTTTATTGCGAACATCTATTATTTGACAGCCATCACCACACCATTATGTAGGTTCCTAGAAACCTTTTATTTATTTTTTCAAAAAGAGAAGTACATTATGTAATGGACCGGCATCATTTTAAGTCCACATTATAGCAAAAATTGGCAGTATATGCCTATGTCTGTTATATCTTGCAATAAGCAAGGAGTTACATTTTTCAAAAAGTCTATACTAGTTTCAGGAGATTTAATCCATATATGAGGTTCAAAAAGCAGCCATAAAGGCTATCACCAAGTATATGTACTTGTTCTATATACTAAAGTACTTCCACGTTGACAATCGGCATCAATACTTCACCAGCAACTGCTTTTGAAGTATTAGGACACAAAGGGCAGCACTGCCCCCTTTATGCGATCTGCTTCAAGCAGAAGAATATTTAATTAGTATGGTTATTAATGGCTCATAGCAATCTATGCTATTTAAGAGCAATAATTCTGTAATTTAGTAAACCCATTCCCCTTACCTTTAATATTGAATACGTGTTTGTACGAGCTCACTGGCCTTGATAAAGCCTTCTGTCCTTACGTTCTTTGTGACTGAATTATTCCCTGGGGTACATAGCACAACAGAGTCTGTACTTTCAGCAATACTCTCCACGATTTTACAACTTGAATCATTGGTCCTCCTAGTGATTCTTGGGGGTAAATAGCTTTCGCTAGGTGCAGTACCTTGCGAGCTTTGCCCAGAAAATTCAGTAACCTCCTTTGTTTGATTGTATTTCTTCAGCAGAAACTTTCTCTCCTTTATCATACATTCACAAACATCCACCAGTTTTGTGTCTCCAAAACAACTCTTGATATCACTGTTTGGACTTACAGCAAGCTTGTTTGTAATTTTTATCATTAAATCCATGGTGTGCATATATGCAAGCTGAGCCATCACAGGCTTCTTTAAATTCTGCATAATAAAATGTAAGAAAGATCCCATTTTTCCTGCTTGTGAGTATTTGGGGTATACAAGATCAAGATGATTAAAGACGTACCATATGGCTTGGTCAAACCAAGTGATAGAATCCTTACATACTCCTTCAGGACAGTTACATTTAAAGTAGGGACTAAAGCTTCTCCATATCCTATCTTAGATAGAATCTTGTCTCTCTGCGTTAGGGAAGGCCATGTGGGTCTTCACAAATAACGTAATTCCACTTCTCCTTTGGCATTTTTTATCAAATAGATTTGTGCCAAATGGAAAATTTATCTCAGTTTTGTCACCAATTATGACTAGGTTATTGGCTGATTTTACTATCTCCTCCATATCAGAGTCAGTTATACCAGCCATTAACCTCCAAGCTTTAACACTTATGGGTGCTAAGGTACCATATTTCTGGCTTCTCCATAAACCATGCTGCCATTCCTCGCTAAGCCATTCAACTGCCATTTCAGAAAGTATTGGGAATCTCACACTATTATGAAGTGTCAATCTCACCAAATTATCCGGTTTGATAACGCCTATGTTTGCTTCCTTTTCTTTCCTGATCAACTCTATGTCTTCCATTGGAATCCACTTTGCAAACCCATTTGTAGCACTATCACCGCCAGATAGTAGCCTGTACCAAATCAGTAGGGTCATCTTCAAAGGTAGGGTCCGTGACTTCATTTGCCTTTTCCAAATAGGCAACTCCTAACCTGAATTCCATTGAGAGAACATCATCTAGGTCTGTCCTATCAGCCATAATTTCCTGTGTTTCCATGAACAAGTTTTCTAGCAATGGAGTGCATGTATCCAGTTGCATGTTTAATTCATCAAGCTTCAGAAAGGTCTCAAGCCAGGCACTAAACCCTAGATGTAATACAGGTGAAGCTGCTCCAATCCACAGTTTTTTAGTATTTTCCAGAATTATGTCGTGTAAGTCCTTACTTGGAATCATGCATAATATAGACTGTACAGCCTGATTTGGGGCAGCACCGCTATACCCAATGTCATTTAGCTGCTTCAGCCATATTCCTTTGACCTAAACAAATCAAGGAATCAGTAAACTTGTACTCAGATAAAAGGATTTAATTTAGGTCAATGTACAGCTAAGTGCCTATATTACAATACATTATACAAACCAATAGCTGAAGAGATGAAGTGTTTGTTGGATACCTCCAACAAGTGGAAATCACTATTTCTTCTTCGATATGCTTATTCCCAGATTACGTCTATATATATTCTAAAAATACATAAAGATTTCATTCAGGGAACAACATTAGACCATATCCACCCTGGTTTTGATACCAGGCCACTAATATTACAAGATCTCCTCCTAACCATTAGTTTGTATATTTCTTTTTTCATATTCATGGCTTATATTTTAGACTTTTTTTTAATTATTCTTTTATGATAGTTAAACAATCAGTAACGAAATTCCTGACTTGTAATCTGTTAATAACTCAGATGTCATATTTTCTTATCTCAACATATCCTATTAAATTAACGTGTAAATCTTTATTCAAGTTCACAAACTTACAAGATTATTCAGAATTTCAACAAGCATATCTTCATTAAGAATCTTAACTTAACAGAATAGAACCTGTACCGTCATTTTTCTAAAAAAAATTAAGATACAATTATGACATACTTAATCCTCAATACCCAGATCCTCAATAGTCTTAGACATTTCTATTCATATATAACATTTGAAAGATCTCACCAATCAGCAATGTAGCAATTCTGGACCCCTTTACAATTGAGATATAACTGTTGTATATTCTGAATTCTTGTGCATAATGAGCACCATTGACCATTGACTAACTCCAGGTAGAGAAAATCTAGGTTACCTGCACCCAAACAGACCAACATTAGCATTAAAATGGTAATGAGGAAAGGGATGACAGGTAAGCAGTTAGATTTTCTGGCTCTTCGCCCTTCAACTTAAGTTAATCATGCTAAAAACCATAATAATCATCATGTAAGTGTTCAAGGGTCTACAAACTACATTATGCAAACTGCTCCATTAATCTTTAGAGTACCATAATACCGGAACTGCTTACCACAGTTCAGATCCATTAGGAGATCATATCAGGGCCACATACCCGAATATATGAAGAATCCATGCATAATACCTTATATTAACAGTCTACATGTAATTTTAACATTATCTCGTCAAAGGGATAGTTTAGCATTAAGGCTGCCAGCCTTTACCTCTGTAGCATTGTACTCTTGCATGATACCAATAAGAAATCTCAATGAAAACATACTGACTGAACATACTTGTACACATATAACAATCTATAACAGCATCTGACGATCTATATTATCTACAACTAGCTAACAAAATGATGCTAAATCTGCATCTATGTTTCATGAAATAAGATCAAATGTAACAGCGAAGATCTCATGGATTTTAAACCTTGATTTACTACAGATCCATCCAATCAGTTAAAGACCTATTACCCAGCATTAATTCAACCTCTTTCTTGATTTTTACAGAGATTATCTCGCAAATTTTAGACCTTTATCATGTGACAGACAGGGGAAGGACCCATCTACATCAAAAGTAACCTAATTTTTACCTGATTTGCGTTGCTCCCTACTGGGGAATTTGATGTTTGTCCCATTGAACCACCTGGTCGACGATTTCCATATCCATTTTTCGCGAACTTGTATGCAGGGCCGCCATCACGCCCTTTGTTCCTGAACTTTTGGCTGGTTTTCTCTCATAGGCGCTTTTGGCATTTTTATGTAACAACTTGGAATGAAAATATCACGGTTAGTAAGCAATTTTTTTGAAGGAGACCCAACGTATCGAGTTTTTGGCTTATAAAAAGCAATACCATTTCGTTATGATCCTTTACGTCATAAATGCCACTGGCCACTTTCAATCTTGGCACTTCGGCATTTATTATTCTCTGAGACTTCTCGGTCAAGGCAAATATGCCATAAAATCATTTCGTATCCAATATTCTCTGACAAACAAAATACTGCCATATCTATTGAATCCTTTAAATTTATTTCAAGTAAAGAAATTATGCAAGCAAAATACATGTATTTGGAGAACCCTTGTACATGTACATGGGGTTAAATCCTTAGTTAACAAAGTCTAAAAAGAGTCTTAAAATATTTAAAGAATAACCCCTTAAAAAATTCGTTAGCCTTATTTTGAGAACCCTTGTACATACGCATGGGATTAATTCCTTAGCTAACTAAGTCCAAAATGAGTCTTAGAATATTTAAAACAACAACATTTTTTTAAAAAATTTTGCCTTATTTTCATAATTCCCATAGTAGTGTATGGATATTTTTCTTACCTTATTATCGCATTTGTTTCACCTCTTCTTCTTCTTCTTGGGTGAAAGCATGTTACGGTGTACCACTTTTGGAACCCTCAAAAGTACCTTCACTGGGTACTTTTAAAACTGGTACTTTTTGTTTTTTCTTTGCATTAAAATCAATTCCAAACTTTTGAATTGAAGGTCAATAACATGTCAATCTATAGTATTAGAGGATAACAATACTATTAGAGACTAAAATCAATGAATCAACTCTCAAACTTATTGTTTATTGAGACATTTATGCAAGTTCCCGATTACCAGGTGTTGGGTACTTTTTTTTGGTTTTTGCACTCCTAAAAGAACTTTAGATGGTACACCCTAGTATGCTTTCACCCTCTTCTTCTTCTTCTTCTTCTTCTTCTTCTTCTTCTTTCTTCTTCTTCTTCTTCTTCTTCTTCTTCTTCTTCTTCTTCTTCTTCTTCTTCTTCTTCTTCTTCTTCTTCTTCTTCTTCTTCTTCTTCTTCTTCTTCTTCTTCTTCTTCTTCTTCTTCTTCTTCTTCTTCTTCTTCTTCTTCTTCTTCTTCTCTTCTTCTTCTTCTTCTTCTTCTTCTTCTTCTTCTTCTTCTTCTTCTTCTTCTTACTTCTTCCTTACCGGACTACACATTTAAGCCGAAGTACATTAAAAGAACCTTGTTCAAGGTAAGATCATATTTTCCAAATATCCACCACGGTTTTAGGCGGGGCCACATCGAGCACTCTCCAAACCATTAGCCCATATAACTTCCTGGATTTGAAAAATATTCCACAAAGTATAAATCTTAGATTTCAAAGTGTAAAGTGCAAATCTCAAATTTTAAAGTACCAAGTATAAATTATACAATGTAAAGTT
Organism: Isoetes taiwanensis; assembly: GCA_021234155.1. Classification (NCBI taxonomy): domain Eukaryota; kingdom Viridiplantae; phylum Streptophyta; class Lycopodiopsida; order Isoetales; family Isoetaceae; genus Isoetes; species Isoetes taiwanensis. The sequence goes on along the minus strand of JAJEKV010000360.1, from coordinate 35,193 downwards.
TAACTACAACGTATTTTGTATTCTCAAAGTGAATATCAAGTACCAAATATAGAGTATTCAATAACATTCCTGTATAAAGTGTATAAAGATCATATTTATTCAAATATCTTATCTGTGTCACTATCAAAGTGTTGCTTATTCCATCTTTTACGCATCCATCCAGTTACCCCCTTTCCACGTTAACGCCAACTCTAACAACAAAATAGAGACAATTGGAGGAGAGAACCCGTACCTGCAGTCAATCAATACACAATTAGCATGATAATGGTAAATGTGCAAGGGCCAAAAGGTACATTGGGTCTCTCAGCTCATCGCTGATCACCAATTGTATCCTTTTGCCCTGAGGTAGCATTAACAAGAAAGGAAACTGGGATACTATATTATTTTAAACTTCTCAATTGGTCTCAAGCATTCCCATTAGACGAGAACTAATTTCTTAGTCCCAAATCTAGCTGGTTAACTTGATAATTTGTTCTATAGCATAGTGTAATCAACCTCATAGCATAACGTAGAATTTTTGACATGTAAACATCACCAATACACTCTCAAAAGATTGTACCAACATCTCAATCCATTAATAACAAAATTCTATGAGCAAATCTCAAATCTCACAATGGAATGAACTAAAAATTTGAACATCTCTCTTCAATAAGGTAAGTACAAGTGCCAATCTTAATACGACAAATATGTCTAGCAATATTGCTATCCTGTTATGTATCATGGCTGGCATATTATCATGATCACATCCGAGTCATTTCTAGCTTAGATATATATTCAGATCATGAAATATTATTCTTTAAGCTTGTGGCTCTTTAAGCATCTATGCAGCATAAGGAAGTATATGGAAACATGGATTCAAAAGGATTATTGAAGTACAAGCTAAGCTTATACATCAACTAAAGCAAGACTTTCATATCTATGCAAATCAAAATATTTGACTCAAACCTTATAATGCGTCCTTGTATTAAAGCTGCCAGTTTGCATTCTTTGAACTTTTTTTCATATGTAATCTTAGCAGCATCCAGCCATGTTTTAATCACCATCTGAATTAGCTAGCACTATTATCTGCCTTGAAACTCGTCTGTAATAAGATAGAGACATTGTTACAGCAGAAAGCATTTGTTTCATGCTCATTTGCAAGCTTGTTATTGCAGTTCATAGATAGCAATAACAGAACTAATCATGACAGAATAAAGCTTTTTATGGCAATAACTACAAGATGAGACAAAATGAGACTATTAGGATCAACCAAATATTTCATCTCAAACCTGAATAGCAGCATGTGATATGACACCATATTAGTTTGTTCAGCATCCTCAGCTATATCTTCCAGTCGAAAGTGCAAAGCTTAGCAAAACTAGCAGGATCCCAATACTTCTGGAAGAATCATTTACAGTTGTGACCTCTACATTTTTTTGCTCTGAACTGGAGCTATATCAGTATGATCCCAGTCAAAGAGGCCAGAATCACCATTATAGAGCATAACGACCACCTTTTCAATTTCGTTTTTCAAAAACATGAAAATCTAGAAACATCTGTGTGGCTATGGGCCAAGCTCCTCTGCAGTCTCAGATCCGGACCAGGCAAATCCAAAACTACCCTGTATTTTCGGATTAGCCACTGCCGAAATAAGTCGTTTGGCAGCTCGACTCTGTAAATGCCATAAGGTAGCCGACCGCATCTAAGCACAGTAGCCGACCAAAAGCACTAACGGGTTTTAGGCCCTGAATATCTTATGACAGCATGCCATTTTTTCATAACCGGCCAATCTTGGCCTTGAAAATATAAAAATACAAAAATACTTTATTTTTTATACGTACCTTGCCATGGTATAATAATGCTCAATACCCCTTTTGAAGCAAATAAGGAGAAACGTGGTCTAGAAGACCATATATGTAGATAAGAAAGCTTCCTTTTCTTTCTTTTTACAAAAGTGTTGCATGCATGTTGCATGCATGCCAAAAAACCAAAGTGGCTAATTTTTGAAGAATGTTATTTGACAAACTAAAATATGTGCTATTGCAAGGCTTACACACACGTTACACATATTTTATGTAAAGTGCAAACAATGCTTTTCCCATGTATAGTAGTGCAAAGTACAACAATAACTTTTCCACACATATTGGTACCATAATATCTCTATATATTTCATAGCACTAAAAAATCTTGTCCTTTCCCTATGCATAGGCTTTATATAGGAAAAGCCTAATATTATGGCAGCCAAGGCTCTATACATGCCGTACGCTAAAATTATAATATGCCCTAAAGCAATTACATCTTGAGCCAAATTTGCATTTTTGTGGCCAAATATCCAAAGGCTAAATTTGGCCCTACACTATTATTTCCATAACTCATATGTAAGAGCAAGATATATATGCATTAACTTGTCTTGCCCCATGGCACAATAAGTATGCACCATTGGTCCATCCCTTGATTTAATCTCACACTATCAATAAGGGTAGCTTACTATAGAGAACCACTTAGATTTCTACTGGCTCCATCATTCTGACCTTTCAAGTCAAATTACAACATGATCCAACTAGAGATAGTCGTCCAGCTTACATTGTTTGTAATCTTGCATATTTCTTCCATATGTTATAGATGCCATATGTCCCTTATAGAGTATATCTTTCAACAATTTGAAGAATCATAGAGAATATTCTCTTCTTCGTCTTCTTCTTCTTCTTCTTCTTCTTCTTCTTCTTCGAATATGTTCTTACAAAGACTACAGACAAATAATGCTAAAAACTACCATTAAACGCTTCGTTCAGAGTAAGACCATGTCTCCCAATATCTATCACAGGTGTTTTAAGCCGGGGCCACATCAGTACTCCTACTTCCATTTAATCTTGATTTATCATGACAAAATGTACACTTCAGTCAAATTTTGATCCATATATCTTTTCTTTCTTTAACTAGATAGCTTTAAGTATTACATTTTGGTCTTTAACTTGAACTTAAACCTTAACTTGAGCTGGAATCATTTATTATTAGTCAAAGGAAAACATTTACTCCAATATATGCATAACTTGTACGTGAATTCAAAGCTGTGGAACATAACATTCATAAGCAGATTTTACGGACTTTATTCTTAATATGATTGAATACTCAAACTCATTCCTTTGTTACTTTCATGATCAGATTTTCATAATCAGTTTTCCTATCATAGCTTAAGCTTAGGTCAGCCATTTGAATACATAATCCATTGGTCTGACCCCTTTTAACCATGCTATAATCTTGTTCAAAGAGCATAAAAATGCAGAAAGATCAAACAACTATTCCGTTCTGCAGCCCAGATTCATAATCCCAAAGCTGGAAGGATCTCACCAATAATTTGCAGTCGGCTTTGGTTATTCCATGTTTAACAACCTTGCCACAACAGTGATCTTTTACTGAAAATAGAACCAGGAGAGAGAGTCGTGGTTACCTGCACCCAAACAATGCATAAGTTAGCAAAAAACATGGTAACTATACACGGGGCGTCAGGTAAGCTTTACAACTCTCGGCTCTTAAGCCCTTCACCTACTACTCTCAGAAATTAGATGAAATTCAGAGCTAAACTACCTAATGAGTAGAAGAAGCCAGCTTTATCAAGGTTAGACTGCCAACAACACAACTAACCAGGATAGTTAACCATCCAAGTTAACCACTATTAGTTCTCAAAGAACACAAACTTCAACCAAATCCTGTTTTAAGATTATTGAAAACAGGCGGCTGCCTGTTCAGCCTGAGCAAAGTAATCAATTAAGCTAATAAATGGGATTAAATCAGGAGAAATCAAACTTAACATCAATGGCGGCAGAATCACATAGAATCTAATGTCAAAAGTTAGCATACTCACGAGATTCCCATTATACTTTGAAGTGGCAGGACTAAACTGCCTGAAATAACCTCCTATGGGCAGACCTAAGCAAATGCGTCAGTACCCCTTACATAAATTTCTTAATGCGGGATTAACTCCCAAATGTTTATTTTTCGCATAGCTTATCCTGACATCATGCATAGCTTATCGACATGTTATACATTGTGTTGCGTCACGCTACAGGAGAATTCAACCTAGGCAAAATCAGGCAAGCACTATGCGGGCTACCAGCACAACGCATTCATTTCAGATTTTAGCATCTTAAAACCAGCAACAAGCTTAAGACTTCCTGTGTCATAAGGCATAGATGTTGGTGTAGCTGCAATAAAATCTTCCTAGTATATGAGCCTGTATAAACATACTCAATGGCCTTTCGTTATGTTGTTGCACCTATGCACAAAGCAATCTCCTTATTTAGCCTCTCAGCAAGAAGAACAACCAGCCGTCTCATCACGAGGTATGTACATAAATCATTCTTCTGATTTTGACTAAATCTGAAATGAAAGGCGGTCATAAGAACCTGAATAGGGATGCTCCTGCCATACATAGCTTGTCCATTCATTTGCAGTACTCCATTGAAACTCCTGTTATTTGTAAAAGCAGATACATCCATAGAAAATATCAAATCCATGGCCACCAATTTCGGCCACTATTTTGAATGCCATGGGCTTACCGGTGTGCATGCAATAACTCTTTTATGGCATTGAAATGCACTGAACAGAGAAATGTCCACCTTAGGGTGCGATCACAATGAAAGTATTCCATCAAGTTATCTGGCATGATAAAGAAATCTGCTTGCAGCAGCCGGGGAACCGTTGGCTATCAGAAGCCCATCCATTTTCATAGTCTGGCATCGCCCATAACTTCGGGCGCATGTGCAAGGCGGGTTTAAGGCGACCAAAGGCGGCCAACTATTTAGGGCACAAAATACCGATGCTCCTCTACGTCCACCCAAATTGTAACAATGTAAAGCTTTTTTACCTTTATCAAAGATATCCACCATTTAGCGCCATATGGCTATGCATGCAAACTTTTAAGTAACCAAAATAATTCGTATGAGAAAATCTTGCACCTCTTGTAGGCCGAATTAGTATCTTCAAACTAATATTAAAGCTTATTGTTGCCCCCAAAAAGTTTGGCAAAAGCACATGCAACCCATTTACTTAAAGGTCATATGTGGCACTCTTGCATGCCCACAAAAAACCACCTATAGAAAATTTAATAACAATAATAGTACATAGTCAAAGGGTGCACCACTTTACAAGTTTTTAACATTAATTCTTTGGGCTCATGCCCCTTGACATGCACCACTTTACAAGTTTTTAACATTAATTCTTTGGGCTCATGCCCCTCATATAGCAAGATTTTAACCAAAAATATTTTTGCATTGACATTTTAGCATCTTAGCTAAGTATTTGCATCTTTGCCAGTTTCAGAGCAAGCAGCCCCAACATTTTGAGACCATTTTCTCCTTTTCCTTCTTCTTCTTCTTCTTCTTCTTCTTCTCCCACATCCCTCCCTCAGGATGTAGGACACATCTTTTTATAAGGGAAGTAGGACCGCCCTATAAAAGAGGGTCCTACTTCCTACCCAGAAAGAAAATAGATAGCTCTAACTATCCTTATACCAGAAAAAAGGTAGTTCAAACTATCTTATTACTCGAGAAGTTGAAACAATTAATATTATTATTATTATTATTAGGCACATTGTGCCAAATATCATGGCCATGGCACAATGGGCCAAGGTCAATTTTTATTAGACTAGCATTTGGACAGTTAGCACATTGGGCCAACATCCATAATTCTTAAAAGATGTAGAGGTGTTATGACACTATGGGCCACAAGCCCCAATCAGTTAAGACCATCCTTATATTATATTTTTATACCCATAGCTTTCAATGAATCAAAAGATGGTGAATCATATTTTCTTATAATAAAGCAAATAAACTCAATCTAACCTGGTTAGCAAAAGAGATGTGGCTGCCAGATCTTTAGTTTAATTTCAGAATACCTTATGTATTACTTTGCTGGCCATAAGGTACACCAGAGATAAGACAACCCTATTAGGAGCATTACCCCAGCATATATTCCAACTCAGCTAATAGTATTCACCAAAAACCTTCCAGCTGTAATAGATCATAATAACAGTTAGTTGTGCTACATCCAAATAAGGAATCAGCATTGTTTAATGGTTTCAGAAATGATGTGTTTGCTGAATACCTCCAGCAAATAGATGTCACAGTTTCTTCTTCGAATATGTTCTTACAAAGACTACAGACAAATAATGCTAAAAACTACCATTAAACGCTTCGTTCAGAGTAAGACCATGTCTCCCAATATCTATCCTGGTGTTTTAAGCCAGGCCACATCAGGTACTCCTACTTCCATTTAATCTTGATTTATCATGACAAAATGTACACTTCCAGTCAAATTTTGATCCATATATCTTTTCTTTCTTTAACTAGATAGCTTTAAGTATTACATTTTGGTCTTTAACTTGAACTTAAACCTTAACTTGAGCTGGAATCATTTATTATTAGTCAAAGGAAAACATTTACTCCAATATATGCATAACTTGTACGTGAATTCAAAACTGTGGAACATAACATTCATAAGCAGATTTTACGGACTTTATTCTTAATATGATTGAATACTCAAACTCATTCCTTTGTTACTTTCATGATCAGATTTTCATAATCAGTTTTCCTATCATAGCTTAAGCTTAGGTCAGCCATTTGAATACATAATCCATTGGTCTGACCCCTTTTAACCATGCTATAATACTGTTCAAAGAGCATAAAAAATGCAGAGAAGATCCAAACAACTATTCCGTTCTGCAGCCCAGATTCATAATCCCAAAGCTGGAAGGATCTCACCAATAATTTGCAGTCGGCTTTGGTTATTCCATGTTTAACAACCTTGCCACAACAGTGATCTTTTACTGAAAATAGAACCAGGAGAGAGAGTCGTGGTTACCTGCACCCAAACAATGCATAAGTTAGCAAAAACATGGTAACTATACGGGAGGCGTCGGTAAGCTTTACAACTCTCTGGCTCTTCGCCCTTCACCTACTACTCTCAGAAATTAGATGAAATTCAGAGCTAAACTACCCTAATGAGTAGAAGAAGCCAGCTTTATCAAGGTTAGACTGCCAACAACACAACTAACCAGGATAGTTAACCATCCAAGTTAACCACTATTAGTTCTCAAAGAACACAAACTTCAACCAAATCCTGTTTTAAGATTATTGAAAACAGGCAGCTGCCTGTTCAGCCTGAGCAAAGTAATCAATTAAGCTAATAAATGGGATTAAATCAGAGAAATCAAACTTAACATCAATGACGGCAGAATCACATAGAATCTAATGTCAAGAAGTTAGCATACTCCTGAGATTCCCATTATACTTTGAAGTGGCAGGACTAAACTGCCTGAAATAACCTCCTATGGGCAGACCTAAGCAAATGCGTACAGTACCCCTTACATAAATTTCTTAATGCAGGATTAACTCCCAAATGTTTATTTTTCGCATAGCTTATCCTGACATCATGCATAGCTTATCCTGACATGTTATACATTGTGTTGCGTCACGCTACAGGAGAATTCAACCTAGGCAAAATCAGGCAAGCACTATGCAGGCTACCAGCACAACGCATTCATTTCAGATTTTAGCATCTTAAAACCAGCAACAAGCTTAAGACTTCCTGTGTCATAAGGCATAGATGTTGGTGTAGCTGCAATAAAATCTTCCTAGTATATGAGCCTGTATAAACATACTCAATGGCCTTTCGTTATGTTGTTGCACCTATGCACAAAGCAATCTCCTTATTTAGCCTCTCAGCAAGAAGAACAACCAACCGTCTCATACGAGGTATGTACATAAATCATTCTTCTGATTTTGACTAAATACGAAATGAAAGACGGTCATAAGAACCTGAATAGGGATGCTCCTGCCATACATAGCTTGTCCATTCATTTGCAGTACTCCATTGAAACTCCTGTTATTTGTAAAGCAGATACATCCATAGAAAATATCAAATCCATGGCCACCAATTTCGGCCACTATTTTGAATGCCATGGGCTTACCAGTGTGCATGCAATAACTCTTTTATGGCATTGAAATGCACTGAACAGAGAAATGTCCACCTTAGGGTACGATCACAATGAGAAGTATTCCATCAAGTTATCTGGCATGATAAAGAAATCTGCTTGCAGCAGCCAGGGAACCGTTGGCTATCAGAAGCCCATCCATTTTCATAGTCTGGCATCGCCCATAACTCAGGCGCATGTGCAAGGCGGTTTAGGCGGCCAAGGCGGCCAACTATTTAGGGCACAAAATACCGATGCTCCTCTACGTCCACCCAAATTGTAACAATGTAAAGCTTTTTTTACCTTTATCAAAGATATCCACCATTTAGCGCCATATGGCTATGCATGCAAACTTTTAAGTAACCAAAATAATTCGTATGAAAAATCTTGCACCTCTTGTAGGCCGAATTAGTATCTTCAAACTAATATTAAAGCTTATTGTTGCCCCCAAAAAGTTTGGCAAAAGCACATGCAACCCATTTACTTAAAGGTCATATGTGGCACTCTTGCATGCCCACAAAAAACCACCTATAGAAAATTTAATAACAATAATAGTACATAGTCAAAGGGTGCACCACTTTACAAGTTTTAACATTAATTCTTTGGGCTCATGCCCCTTGACATACACCACTTTACAAGTTTTTAACATTAATTCTTTGGGCTCATGCCCCTCATATAACAAGATTTTAACCAAAATATTTTTGCATTGACATTTTAGCAATTGGTTCCGATGCCATATTTAATTTTTATGTAGATTTGTAGTGTTTGCATTGTAACAGAATTAAATGGCACTATTGATTCTGAGAAACATTATCTTTAAAGAGTAGAATAGATAGAGGCATTCTTTAGTTTGTCAAAGACCTCAATGCTAGCTTAACTTCCATGTCTTATTTACTTCATAATTCTATTGTGTTAGTATTATAGATGTAATACTACGTTTTAAGTCTTGAATATAATGTTCTATAAAACCCTAAGCATCTACGGAGTAGTTTAACATGTTTCCATCTACAAAGAAGTTTCCATGAGTCATTTTTAAATTCTAAGTGTTCCACAATGATCGTTATGCAAAGGGAACGCCAAAACTATTTTCAAATTTTAAAAATACGAATGTTGGTTGTTCCCGTTCCGGGCCGTTCCCGTTCCCGTTCCAAATTTTAGGTCCACGTTCCCGTTCCGTTCCCGTTCCGGGTAACTATGCTTGATTAACATGCAAATTGAAAATTTTGTTATATAATAATCTGAACTTTAAAATTCATCCTCCATGTTTACTCTATCCAATTAAATCGACAAGTACAACAGTAATATAGGCCCATTAAACCATAACAATATTGAAACCTAATCTATTAAAATCATTTAGCATTTAACTAATGCGGCGGCAACGCCGCCGCATGCCTGTCTTGCATAACATATTATTAATGACAAAATGAAATACATCCAGTTCAAAACAAATAGAAATAAGTTCATACTAGAAACCATGCAACAATTGAAAACCAACGAGATAAGGGTTTATATCGTATACCCTATTGATTAGGCTATATATGTATTGAATTAAATGGGTTTTGTTTATTAGTACTATTATTGTGTTTATGTGTGCATGTGTGCATCCATCTTGAATCAAAACCTTGGCAGGGTTTCTAATACCATTGGCTATGATATTAGGGGAGGGATCATATTGTTGCTAGGTGAAATAACAACATGACTTTGGCATAGGCAAGGGGGGATATGCTTGGGAGATATGCTCAGGTTCAAGCTGCATCACGTGAGTTATAGGGATGGCCGACAGAAGGAACAAGAATGGGTGAAAAGAGCTGAAAAAGTGGAGAGGAGAAGGATTTGGGTGGGCTGAAGAAAGATATCGAGTGCAAAAGGGCCCTCCACACATCTCTCCCTCCCTCCCCTCCCATAATAGATGCAATTTAGAGCTTCCAATTTTCCCTCCAATGCCATTATTTCTTCATGCTTCAATTGTTTTATTGTACTATTATTGATTACTATAATTTCTTGTACAAGCTATAAAAAATGTTTGCACAACAATGACAACAATAATTTATCTCTCTACGTTGATCTTTTAAGTGGAAAGAGGGTAAGAAGTGCAAAGAGGGGAGAGAAAAAAGTTATTCTCTCCACGAATATTCAGAATATATTGTATGTGGATCATCATTTCATTAAGAATTTTCGTCTTCTATTAATTCAGAGTAGTCAGTAGTGGATCTATTTCTTCTTCATTTCATTAAGAATTTTCTTCTTCTATTCATTAATTACCCTTAATTAATATGGTGAGGCCCTGCTTTCTTTGCAAAAGCACTTTAATTGATGCGTAATTCCAATCCCAAAAGGATCTAATCATGTTTAGTTAGTAATGTAGTAATATAAAGGTGGAAGTAAATAATAGTTTAGGCAATTGCCAATGGAAGTGGCGTGAAAATATTTTTACCCCAGTTATTGTGATTCCATCGCAAGATATTCCTTCCTTGAATCACAGACCTCCGGGAACGGATCCGCCGGAGGACCCGTTATCCGTGCGACAACGTCGGGTGTACCTCCTTCCGATGGATCCCGACCATCCGCTTGTAGACTCCATCCCGTCCGTCCGGTTTTATACCTTCCCGAATCACATCCGCGAAAATACCGCCGGACGGAATCACGGCTCATTGTTATTCCGCGTCGGAATCACCGCTTTGAAATATAAAACTAAAAATTCAAAAATTTTTACGCCCTTTTCTTCTTGAGTTTTTTCAGCCAGTCAGGTCGGCTATGGCGGCTTGTTCCGGCGATCTTCCTTCTTTTCTTTTCTTTCGTTATCGTTTTACTTTCTTCTACGAGATCCTAATGGTGGCTATGGCGGAAAAACATTTCGGTGCTTCATTTTAAAAGCTATTTTAGGTGGCTTCATTTTTAAGCTTTAGGGTATGGCGGCAAGAAGACCTAAGCAGCTTCGTTGGTTTTCTTCCGATAGCTATACTTCAAGACATTGGTTTTCTTCCTGAGCTATGGAGGACGTTTCCTCGGATATCCAAGCAATTAACAAGAGGAGAGGAAGGCCACCTGAATTGTTTTTGGTGGAGGCTTTGAGCTTAAGAACTTGCTTTTGTTCATTCCGGCAATGGGTTCAGAATGCTCGCGGTATTCTTGAAGAACGAACATTTGAGCCTTTGTTTGAGGTACGTTGCTCTTATTATGCTTTGCTCTGTTTTGGTTTTGATACGCTTTAAGGAAACTTAAAGGCGTAGATACATTGACACAGTTTTACAGACAAGATTTAAAAAGATAACAATCTTTATATATGAACAAGGGCTTTGGTTTCCACAACCAATGGATTTGGGCATCCGCTCCACCTAACCGATCCGTGATAGAATCAAGGCAATTTCCAAAAGAAACAAAGGAAAGGAATTGATCATAGCTTATTTTCCCCTTCTGCTTATGATCAAACCAATCTTACAATTGCAATGGGCTCAATCTCAACCACCAAGGAGTAGAACTCGATACAATCTCAAGCTTTTCCGGAAAGCCAGATATCCCTGCTATTCCGTAAGCACGTGAACAGAGCGCACCCGAAGCCTCCCAGCAATGTCTTCGATCAATCACGATAAACAGATCGGATTTGAGCAGAAAGCACCCAAAGATCAAGTGATCACGCCGGGGGGGGAGCGTATATCAGAGTGTCGGATTGGCTTGCGTAAAACCTAAACAAGTCCTCTGAGATGCCGTTGTCCCCTTCAGATTGACCGTTCTCCTCCTTATAACCCAAATCGGGCCTTTTTGCTGGCGAAAAGGTGTTGCTTCTGCTATTTTTATCCCATCTCGATCCATGCCTTTTTACGGTAAGCCTATTTTGCACGAAGACTATTTCTCCTTAAGATATTTTTCCTTATCTTTAAAAATATCTCCCTTTTTCCTTTAATGGTTGAATAAAATATCTTGCCCTTGCCTTGTAACCATTGTTGCCCAAATGTCCCCATTGCCTTAATTCTCTTCCTCTGGACCACTCCCCCTAGCATGCCCCCATATCAATTCATCCCTTCTTAAAGAAGATCGTCCGCGATCTTCCAAAGACGCTCCAGTGGGCCCCATCCCTTCTTAAGGCCCCCATACGTCTGAAGGTTCTGCAAATTCAAGAAATAGTTACGGATATCCGCGTACTTCCACAGTACGATATATCCTTGTACCTCCACGGCACATCACTATCGTTTGTACCTCCACGCTACTTATTGATAGTATCTCCACGATACTAAACTATTGTATCTCCACGATACGTTAGTATTTTTCGTACCTCCGCGGTACTACTTAATTGTATCTCCACGATATAGTATCTCCACGATACCCCATCATTGTATCTCCGTGATACTGATGTAAATTTTGTCAGGCCTATTGCTACAACTATAATTACCATTCTTCAAAATTTACATCTAATGCACCATGCTTATTCCACATAAAAACTCAACATACCAATCAAAATGAAGACCATCAAATTGATATTCTCCAAAGCCACCAACGCATTGGAAAGTAGGAATCTTTGAACTTCCCAAATACCATGGCTAAATAAACGACTATCTCAAAGTCAATGGTATCCTCTATCTCCATAGTAGGCATGCTCCATTACAGCGATTAACGGTACGGTATCTGCAAACTCAATATATATTGAGACCCTGGGCTCCTTTGAACTCATGCCCACATGTGCTTAAAGGAGCCCATGCCCACATGTGCTTCATATACGCGTGGAGCAACACACACGTTGGATGATAGAAGAAGTTTCATGCAAATTGAGACATCTCATGTTACATCTCCTTATCTATCGACAAAAAGACAAACTTTTTGTCTCACACAATTCCTAGCTACTCCAATTAGCTCTTGAGCAATCGATATTCCACTTATCGGATAAGAGACTCCATGCATCTACATATCCACCCTTTTTATCGGGGGTCTAGGAAAAGAGTTAGGATGTCATTCCAAACCAAAGAACTTAGATAACTCATCCTAATCTCCCCTCACAGACTTTCAGATTCATGGGAGCCGAAACTGGCTCTGCCAAGTACAGAACGGTGAAGGCTCTTTGTCTCAGATTCACGGCGGCCTTAGGAATCATCCACAACTCCAAAAGCTTCAGCTCGATTATCGATTGCAGAGACAACCGATGCCACTTCCGATCCTTCTCCAATCGCCCATCCGTACCTCTGTTCGGCCCAAGAATCCCTATTCACAACCCGAAGTTCACTACTCGGGACCGAAATACCGCCTAATCGCCACCGTGTATCCCCCGGTAATGTGTCGATGACTTTTTATGCTTTTCTCCGCTTTTTGCTCCGGCTCTTCTTTTGACACGCTTAAACCCATCTATACTTGCAAAATACAGGCTTGCAAGATTCTTGGTGTTTTTGGTACCCTTGATGTTCCCATAGCCCATAGATTCCAAAAGAATCGTAACCTCCGCTTCGATACCACTTGATAATGCTTTTAAGGAAACTTAAAGGCGAGATACACATTGATCCACGCTTTTACAGACAAGATTTAAAAGATAACAATCTTTATATATGAACAAGGGCTTTGGTTTCCACAACCAATGGATTTGGGCATCCAGTTCTCCCACCTAACCCATCCGGATAGAATCAAGGCAATTTCCAAGGAAACAAAGAAAGGAATTGATCATAGCTTATTTTCCTTCTTATGATCAAACCAATCTTACAATTGCAATGGGCTCAATCTCAACCACCAAGGAGTAGAACTTCGACATAATCTCAAGCTTTTCCCGAAAGCCGACATATCTCGCTATTCCGGAAGGAACGGAACGTAGCAGTCGTAAGCCCCTGGCCAGAATGTCTTCGGATCAATCACGGATAAACAGTCGATTTGAGCAGAGCACCCAAAGATCAAGTGATTTACTGCCGGCGAAATCGAGCGGTATATCAGAGTGCCGGATTGGCTTGCAGAAACCGGAAACAAGTCTGAGATGCCGTTGTCCCCTTCAGATTGACCGTTCTCCTCCTTATAACCTAAATCGGGCCTTTTTGCTTGCGAAAAGGTGTTGCTTCTGCTATTTTTATCCCATCTCGATCCATGCCTTTTTACGGTAGTTTCCTATTTTGCACGAAGACTATTTCTCCTTAAGATATTTTTCCTTATCTTTAAAAATATCTCCCTTTTTCCTTTAATGGTTGAATAAAATATCTTGCCCTTGCCTTGTAACCATTGTTGCTCAAATGTCCCCATTGCCTTAATTCTCTTCCTCTGGACCACTCCCCTAGCATGCCCCCATATCAATCCATCCCTTCTTAAAGAAGATCGTCCGCGATCTTCCAAAGACGCCCAAAGGCCCCATCCCTTCTTAAGGCCCCATGCATACCCCAAGGTTACTCAAAATTCAAGAAATAGTTATGGATATCCGCGTACTTCCACAGTACGATATATCCTTGTACCTCCACGGCACATCACTATCGTTTGTACCTCCACGCTACTTATTGATAGTATCTCCACGATACTAAACTATTGTATCTCCACGATACGTTTAGTATTTTTCGTACCTCCGCGGTACTACTTAATTGTATCTCCACGATATAGTATCTCCACGATACCCCATCATTGTATCTCCGTGATACTGATGTAAATTTTGTCAGGCCTATTGCTACAACTATAATTACCATTCTTCAAAATTTACATCTAATGCACCATGCTTATTCCACATAAAAAATCAACATACCAATCAAAATGAAGACCATCAAATTGATATTCTCCAAGCCACCAACGCAGATTGGAAAGTAGGAATCTTTGAACTTCCCAGTTACCATGGCTAAATAAACGACTATCTCAAAGTCAATGGTATCCTCTATCTCCATAGTAGGCATGCTCCATTACAGCGATTAACGGTACGGTATCTGCAAACTCAATATATATTGAGACCCTGGGCTCCTTTGAACTCATGCCCACATGTGCTTAAAGGAGCCCATGCCCACATGTGCTTCATATACGCGTGGAGCAACACACACGTTGGATGATAGAAGAAGTTTCATGCAGCACAGACATCTCATGTTACATCTCCTTATCTATCAGCAAAAAGACAAACTTTTGTCTCCTACAATTCCTAGCTACTCCACGTAGCTCTTGAGCAATCTGATATTCCACTTATCAGATAAGAGACTCCTCCATCTACATATCCACCCTTTTTATCAGGGGTCTAGGAAAAGAGTTAGGATGTCATTCCAAACCAGCAAACTTAGATAACTCATCCGGAATCTCTGCTCCTCACAGACTTTCAGATTCATGGGGTCAAACCGGCTCGCCAAGTACGAATCGATTGAAGGCTCTTTGTCTCCATTCACGGCGGTCTTAGGAATCATCCACAACTCCAAAAGCTTCACTCGATTATCGATTGAGGGCAACCGATGCCACCACCGATCCTTCTCCAATCGCCCATCCGTACCTCGTTCGGGCCCAAGAATCCCTATTCACAACCCGAAGTTCACTACTCGGGACCCGTGAATATCGCCTAATCGCCACCTTGTATCCCCGGTAATGTGTCGATGACTTTTTATGCTTTTCTCCGCTCTTTTGCTCCCAGCTCTTCTTTGACACGGTTAAACCCATCTATACTTTGCATAAAAGTTTGCAAGATTCTTGGTGTTTTTTTGCCTTGATGTTCCCATAGCCCATAGATTCCAAAAGAATCGTAACCTCCGGCCTGATACCACTTGATACGCTTTTTAAGGAAACTTAAAGGCGAGATATACATTGATCCACAGTTTTACACAAAGATTTAAAGATAACAATCTTTATATATGAACAAGGGCTTTGGTTTCCACAACCAATGGATTTGGGCATCCGCCCTCCCAACCGGATCCAGATAGAATCAAGGCAATTTCCAAGGGAAACGATGAAAGGAATTGATCATAGCTTATTTTCCCTTCGACTTATGATCAAACCAATCTTACAATTGCAATGGGCTCAATCTCAACCACCAAAGGAGTAGAACTTCGATACAATCTCAAGCTTTTCCTGGGAAGCCGGATATCCCTCGCTATTCCGTAAGCAGGAACAGTAGCAAGCGCCCCAAGCCCTGGCATAATGTCTTCTGATCAATCACGATAAACGTAGATCGGTTTGAGCAGAGCACCCAAAGATCAAGTGGATCACGCCAAATCGAGGTGTATATCGAGTGCCGGATTGGCTTTGCGTAAACCGGAAACAAGTCCGAGATGCCGTTGTCCCTTCAGTTGACCGCTTCTCCTCCTTATAACCTAAATCGGCCTTTTGTCGGGTTAAAAGGTGTTGCTTCCCGCTTTTTTATCCCATCTCGATCCATGCCTTTTTACGGTAAGCCTATTTTGCACGAAGACTATTTCTCCTTAAGATATTTTTCCTTATCTTTAAAAATATCTCCCTTTTTCCTTTAATGGTTGAATAAAATATCTTGCCCTTGCCTTGTAACCATTGTTGCTCAAATGTCCCCATTGCCTTAATTCTCTTCCTCTGGACCACTCCCCCTAGCATGCCCCCATATCAATCCATCCCTTCTTAAAGAAGATCGTCCGCGATCTTCCAAAGACGCTCCAGTGGGCCCCATCCCTTCTTAAGGCCCCCATACGTCTGAAGGTTCTGCAAATTCAAGAAATAGTTATGGATATCCGCGTACTTCCACAGTACGATATATCCTTGTACCTCCACGGCACATCACTATCGTTTGTACCTCCACGCTACTTATTGATAGTATCTCCACGATACTAAACTATTGTATCTCCACGATACGTTTAGTATTTTTCGTACCTCCGCGGTACTATTTGATTGTATCTCCACGATATAGTATCTCCACGATACCCCATCATTGTATCTCCGTGATACTGATGTAAATTTTGTCAGGCCTATTGCTACAACTATAATTACCATTCTTCAAAATTTACATCTAATGCACCATGCTTATTCCACATAAAAACTCAACATACCAATCAAAATGAAGACCATCAAATTGATATTCTCCAAGCCACCAACGCAGATTGGAAAGTAGGAATCTTTGAACTTCCCAGTTACCATGGCTAAATAAACGACTATCTCAAAGTCAATGGTATCCTCTATCTCCATAGTAGGCATGCTCCATTACAGCGATTAACGGTACGGTATCTGCAAACTCAATATATATTGAGACCCTGGGCTCCTTTGAACTCATGCCCACATGTGCTTAAAGGAGCCCATGCCCACATGTGCTTCATATACGCGTGGAGCAACACACACGTTGGATGATAGAAGAAGTTTCATGCAGCACAGACATCTCATGTTACATCTCCTTATCTATCAGCAAAAAGACAAACTTTTTGTCTCCTACAATTCCTAGCTACTCCACGTAGCTCTTGAGCAATCTGATATTCCACTTATCAGATAAGAGACTCCTCCATCTACATATCCACCCTTTTTATCAGGGGTCTAGGAAAAGAGTTAGGATGTCATTCCAAACCAGCAAACTTAGATAACTCATCCGGAATCTCTGCTCCTCACAGACTTTCAGATTCATGGGAGCCGAAACTGGCTCTGCCAAGTACAGAACGGTGAAGGCTCTTTGTCTCAGATTCACGGCGGCCTTAGGAATCATCCACAACTCCAAAAGCTTCAGCTCGATTATCGATTGCAGAGGCAACCGATGCCACTGCCGATCCTTCTCCAATCGCCCATCTGTACCTCTGTTCCGTCCAAGAATCCCTATTCACAACCCGAGTTCACTACTCAGGACCCAGAAATACTGCTTCCAATCGCCACCTGTGTATCCCTGGTACAGGTCGATGACTTTTTATGCTTTTCTCCGCTCTTTTGCTCCCAGTTCTTCTTTGACACAGTTAAACCCATCTATACTTGCAGCACAGGCTTGCAAGATTCTTGGTGTTTTTGCAGCCTTGATGTTCCCATAGCCCATAGATTCCAAAAGAATCGTAACCTCCGCTCTGATACCACTTGATACGCTTTAAGGAAACTTAAAGGCGTAGATACACATTGATCCACAGTTTTACAGACAAGATTTAAAAGATAACAATCTTTATATATGAACAAGGGCTTTGGTTTCCACAACCAATGGATTTGGGCATCCAGTTCTCCACCCAACCGGATCCAGATAGAATCAAGGCAATTTCCAAGGGAAACAGTGAAAGGAATTGATCATAGCTTATTTTCCCTTCGGCTTATGATCAAACCAATCTTACAATTGCAATGGGCTCAATCTCAACCACCAAGGAGTAGAACTCGATACAATCTCAAGCTTTTCCGGAAAGCCAGATATCCCTGCTATTCCAGAAGCCTGTGAACAGAGCAGACCCAGAAGCCCTGCTGTAATGTCTTCGGATCAATCACAGATAAACAGATCGGATTTGAGCAGAGCACCCAAAGATCAAGTGACTGCTGCCGAAATCAGGAGCAGGTATATCAGAGTGCCGGATTGGCTTGCAGAAACCGGAAACAAGTCTGAGATGCCGTTGTCCCCTTCAGATTGACCGTTCTCCTCCTTATAACCCAAATCGGGCCTTTTTGCTGGCGAAAAGGTGTTGCTTCTGCTATTTTTATCCCATCTCGATCCATGCCTTTTTACGGTAAGCCTATTTTGCACGAAGACTATTTCTCCTTAAGATATTTTTCCTTATCTTTAAAAATATCTCCCTTTTTCCTTTAATGGTTGAATAAAATATCTTGCACTTGCCTTGTAACCATTGTTGCCCAAATGTCCCCATTGCCTTAATTCTCTTCCTCTGGACCACTCCCCCTAGCATGCCCCCATATCAGGTTTGGCTTTGCAGGGTGCTAACTGAATAAATGCGTATTGTTTGTAGGGCTGAAGAACTGGATCAAGCGGGCGATCATTGGCAGCCAATATGAAACTAAGGTTTCCGCGCCCGGAATCTGCATGGAATATGTAATCCAGAATGGTCGGATTTGAAAACACATGGAAATATCTGAGGCTTTTCTGGCGGGAAGATCAGAAGTTCAGGACAGAGATAGTCGATGTCTCCCATATTTCCTTGTCTCCTATATTTCCTATTGTTGTTTGGGCCCAAAAGTTCATTCGACCGCCTTTCCTTCACAGAATCATTCTTTCGAGCAAATGCTTTAAAGTTATGTTTTTATGTGGGTTAGTTGGCTTTGACCTTGAGGAAGGCATTTGGTTAATTACTCCAGTTGAGAAACCTATTTTGATATTGGCAAATCTTAGAACCTAACAGAGCTGTGGTAAGCCCTTTATTATGATGTTTGTGATTTTTCTTACCGTGAGTGGCCTAACCTCAAGAAAAAGCATTCAATAATGTAAACCCACCTTCATTCTTACGCTTGTCCAAAAA
Organism: Isoetes taiwanensis; assembly: GCA_021234155.1. Lineage (NCBI taxonomy): Eukaryota > Viridiplantae > Streptophyta > Lycopodiopsida > Isoetales > Isoetaceae > Isoetes > Isoetes taiwanensis. Next base: position 15,948 of record JAJEKV010000360.1, on the reverse strand, counting down.
AGCTTCTCAAAAAAAAGAAAATCATGTCTTTCATTTTAGTTTGTTAAACCCACCCTTCATTCTTTTCCTCGCTTCGTCCATTTTTCTAAGGAGGAGGAATGTTTGCCGAGCATGGCCGGCTAGCATGGCCATTGTTCCCGCCATCGAGATAGATCTTAATGACGAGTTTGAATCTCGTGACGTAAATAAATCTGTTCCGTGGATTGAATTTCGGGTTTGTGTTGAATCTAAAGAAATGGGTTTCTAATCCATTTTTTTTCTTGGTTTTTTGTTCTTGCGTTAAAACGGGGTATGTTTGTTGTTTTTGTTCTTACTTTGAAGAAGCGACCCATGGCATTGCCGATAATGGCAAGGGGTTCAAATCCCCAACCGTAAATGTTCTCAGCAAAGGCAAGGGGTTCAAATCCCCAACCGTAAATGTTCTGGGCAAATCATAACAATGGACATGCACACCCAACTTGTTTTTTTCAACCATTGGTTTAGTATTAATTTTCTTCATGATCTTCAAGTAACATAGGCTTTATGGAATGCAGATCGATCACTCAATATTGGGTCTTCCTGCTTCATGATCGGTCTTCCTCCGCTTCATGATCTTCAAAGTAACGTGGGCTTTTCAGGAGTGATTCCATCCGGCGGAATCACGGGCGAGGATTTCAATTGACGGAATCACTAAACCGTGATTCCGCCCCCGCGAATAGCGGTTGTGATACCGGAGTCGGGCGGAATGCATTCGTGGTGATTCCATCTCAAAGAATCTTACATTTGTGATTCCACCGGCGGAGAATCATGGTTGTGATTCCCGCTTAATAGCAAGGTTGTGATTCCGATGCGGCGGAATAACATTTATTGTGATTCCGCCTCGAATAAATAATACGGCTGTGATTCCGCCGGTGGAATAACACGATTGTGATTCCTTTCCTCGCGAATAAATAATACGGTTGTGATTCTTGCGGTGTGGAATACATGAGCGGTGATTCCATCTCGAAGAATCGTAAATTGGTGATTCCATCTGGCGGAATAGCAAAGTTGTGATTCCGCCGGAAGGTATAAATGACCTGAAAGCGACCCTGTCAGGTACGGATAACGGGGGCTCTGGTACGGATAACGGGGTCTCCGGTCTGGTGATTCCGCGGGAGGGAATATCTTGCGATGGAATCACAATAACCGGGGTAAAAATATTTTGTTCCATGGAAGTGTATAAAACAAAGAATAGATCAATTATTGAGGCACATGGCGTGTTCTCCAATAATAGCGTCTTCTTTACATAATACGTAAAGTCGCTTTTCGAGAGCATGACTAGGCTAGCACATTCGAAAAGAACACCACACATTTACAATCTGGGTCAAAAATAATGGACGAATATTATTTTTGTATAAACGAATATTCCTACATGCCAAGTGTTGAGGTCTCACGTCCATAGTAGAAAGGTCGGGGTTTGCACATAAACCTACTACGCCATAGCCTAGTCAGACCAACAATGGCCGACGAACTGAAAGTTCTTAGCATATGGGTGAGCATGTTCGGGCTTAGAGTCCAGATTGCTTTGGAGCTCAAGGGCATTCCATACGAGTATTTGGAGCAGGAACTGGCCAACAAAAGCCAGCTTCTTTTGGACTCTAATCCCGTTCACAAAAAAGTTCCTGTTCTTATCCACAACGGTAAGCCGCTCTGTGAATCCCTTATTATCCTGGAGTACATTGAAGATACCTGGAAGAATAGAGGTCCTAATTTGCTTCCGGAAGATCCCTATGAAAGATATGTGGCTCGATTTTGGGCCGATGTTGTTGATAAGAAGGTGCGTTTTTTTAATGCTTCGATATGTTAGATATTTTATTCCAAGATATTTTATGTTAGATATTTTATTCTTTGTGTTTGATTTTACAAGCGTATTGTTAACAGCTGCATTCTGTTTCTTTCTGTTATGATTTGATATTTCTTTACTTTTGTTTTTGACACCAAAGCATTATGTTTCTTTTTTGTTTTTGCTGCTTCAGAGACGATTCTTTCTAGTCTTTTGACGCCCTTAAGGATCTAGTCAATAAAGATGGTGTTCAAGGCCGCTACTTTTTTAGCCAAAATAACCGAGGAAATAAATTATTTTGTGCTACAAAGTAGCAAATGCTAAGGGTCTAGTTATTAACATTTGGTATTGAAGGCCATTTTCTTAGCTGAATGGTGATGATCAAGGCAGTCCATTATTCTATGAAATAAGAAAGGAGGTTGTTCTAAGTTTGCATTGCAGGTCTATTATTCTATGGAATAAGAAAGGAGATTGTTCTAAGTTTGCATTGCAGGTTTATGATGCAGGTAGAAGAATTTGGAGGACAGAAGGAGAGGAGCAAAAGAAAGGAATTCAGGACCTGATAGATGTGTTCATTCTGCTTGATGATGCTCTTGAAAAGGTGAGCAAAGGGAAACCCTTTTTTGGAGGTGATGAAATAGGGTTTGTGGATGTAGCATTTGGTCCATTTGCATGTTGGTTCCATGCATGGGAAACTATAGGTGGATTTAAATTACCTGGAGAAGATCAGTGCCCCAGACTTAACAGGTTTCTCAAGGCCTTTTCTGAACATCCTACTGTGAAGAAACTTCTCCCAGACCCCGAGAAAGTTCTAGAGTTTGCTCAAGCTTTGAGACCCCGCCTGCTGAAGTCATCTTAATACGAGATCTACCTTATATATCCCTTCAAATAAAACACCAGTATTATTGTGCTTAAATATCTCTCAGCTGTTGATAATGTTCTTGGCTTTTGATATGTATTACAAGCGTTTCGCTTTTTTACGTGCAAGTTTTGTCTAGTACACATTCAAATTAATTCAATTGGGGGGCAATGCATGGTTGGATTTATGAGGTAAAACTGTAACTTCGATTTTCTATTTTCCTTCTTGCTGCTAAGTGAGCGAAAAAATATGACATTTTTTGTTTAGAAGAATTGCAATTCTAGTTTAAACCGAGCAGCTATACTACTATCATAAGGAAAAAAACGAGAACCATGAATCAAAGAAATAAAATAGTGGCTATACAAGTGGCAATATTATTACTATCATAAGAAAACAAGAGCTGTAGCCATGAATCAAAGAAAGAAAATAGTGTAAAACAGGGGCTCAAGTGGCAATGTGTGTCTCAACAAAATTTTAATCACCTTGAAATTTCGCCCTTATTCAACATTCTCCCCCTTGCATAGTCATCTTGCTCTTATTTGGCACATCTTACACATTTCACTTCATAGTCATCTTGCTCTTATTTGGCACATCTTACACATTTCACTTCGTTTATATTTGGCATTCCTTTGTTTGTGTCTCATTTTGCTTCATTGTATTTTTAGGCTTTTGTTTACTCTGTGTGACTATCGATATTCTATCGATATTTGTTCCATTAGTCCCATTTGTTCTCTCTCTCATGCTTGTTAGTTGTCCTTCGGTTCCATTCAAAATGTTATATAAAGTTTGATTTTGCTTGGTCTGATTTTGCTTTATGATCTTTCCATGAGCTTGCACACCATCTTATGGAGAAGGTGTAACAATCATATAAGATGTAGTGGAGTGGCTTTTTTACCATTTTGGTCCTATCAATTTCCCTTTGTAAGGCATGTTGCTATATATACATATCCCTTTTTGTTAAGAGTTCCATCTTATATGATTCTTTTGTTTATTCTGTTGTTTTTTCCCAAGGGCCTAAATGTTCCGATTTCGGTAGTTGTCGTGCTTTGATTTAATATTTTCATCACTCTGTATTCCGACAACGGCACTCTTGACCTTCTTAACCTTTGCTCATGATGACCTTACCTTCTACCTAGACCTAGATCTTGACCCGATATCTTCATTTCAAGTATCTCCCCTTTTGTAGGCTAACATCTTTTAGTTTGAGCGTACTTATCTCAACCATTCTTGCATCTAGACACTATGCGAAATGGAAGCTTCGGTGCTCCTTATTGCATTGCAATGGGAAGGTCATTAAAAAATGGCAATTTAATGCCACCACACGAGACCAAGTGAGTTGAGCCTCGTTAAAGTATAGCCAGCATGGCCAAAGAGGTCAATCAACCAAGCATGATCCTTGTATTGAGTCATGCTCAGGCCGATTGACATCGTCAGGACAACCTGTCATCAGTGGTATTGGAGTCTGTCAGGATGCCGACTCAATCCAACATTGTTTGGCCTATATATTTATCAGCTGGAAGGATGGCGTGTTGAACATGAGGGGGGTGGAGGGAGGGAGCACTACATCACTAGAATCGTGCTTGAGCATCCTAGTTCATTGGTGTGATCAATGGACGTGAGATCTCCCGTGGCGCAGATCACAAAATGTATTGCACCGCTTGGGGTTTTGTTCGAGGGAGCTTCTTGTACATTTCCTTCAATCTCATTGCTAGCCCACATGCACTAGTGGTTTTGAGTCTTTCCTGAATTGAGTGACATAACCCACAGATAGACTGACGCTCTAGATCATTCCTACTTATTGGTTCCAGCTCTAGTCCTTGTTCATCTACAGTTTTTGCCCCCGAACCAAAACCTACTCCAATTCATGCATTATCATTGGTTCATGATTCCACCTTAGTCCTTATTTCAATTTTAGTCCATATTTCAGTTCTGTTTTGTATCAAGTCTTGATCCTATTCTCATCTCGGCTTTATTGGTTCATGTCTCGTATTCTCGCCCATGATGTCCCATTTCATGCAATTGACCCTATTCATGTCTCTGCTCTTGCGCCTGCTCCTGTTTCTATCTAGGTTCATGTTTATGTGAAGGCTTCTTTCTCATTGGTAGTTTCGTATCTCGAAGATTTCTGTTCACGAGTTTATTAAATCTAAAAAGCGATATTTCACTTTAATATTTGCAGTTCTATTTCAACCTTCAACTAGCTCTACATCGATGAAGCTGTTCCAATGCTCTCAGATAAAATTTGGAGATTTGTGACGTTCCAAAGACAAGATACGCCTCGGGACGTATATTGTGCTTTATCACGCAGCGTACACGCCACCCCGACTGACGTGTACGCCAACGTGTAGCCAAGTGGGTAGCCCCTAGGGGGCAACTTGCTAAGAATGTGCATTAGTATTAATGTGCACATTTTCCAATGTACACATTAATGTGGGCACACATTTCCATGTGGCCACTTGATGCCAAGTGGGCCATACCCATAGGTGCAATTAATGTGCACATTTTCCAATGTACACATTCATTAATGTGCACACATTTCCATGTGAGCACATTTGGGTGCACACATTTCCATGTGGGCACATTTGGCCACCTAGCCCTTAAAGGCAAGTGGGCCCTTTTCCCACCATCCCACATGCCTAAAGGGGATAATTGGAAACCCTAGCCACCCCTTGTCTATTTAAGTAGGAGAACCCTAACTTGCCCATTTTCGTTTCTAGGGTTTTAGAGCTCGCTTTGGCCGCCTCAAGAGCCAAAACCGCCTCCCGCACTGTCCGAGAGAACTGCATCGTTAGTTTTCCTTGATTCGAGCATTTCACAGGATAATCGAGTTCAGGTCGGGAGGAGGAACTCAAGGATCGGGGTATTTAGGCAATTTAGTAGTCTAAACCCCATTTCACCATCGAATCAAGAGGGTTTAGCCTCTTAAATTGCCCATAGCAGCCCTCTAGAACTCTAGATAGCAGATTCTAACTAAAGAACCTAACTCTATGATATAGATTAGATCTTGTTCTTTAGTTCTTCTCGTGATGTATATATGGATGATGTATCTCTGTGAACTCCTTGTATTGGGAAGGGGGTAGAGACCTAAAGCTTGGTAGTAGATGCTCCTAGATTAGCCTCTCTAGCACACTATAGATGCGGCTGTGCACAAGAGCCACACACAGGTTGTGGGTGAAGGGGCCCGACCGGCTTATAAGGAGGTTAGTGTTGACTCTTGAACGATCCCTATGGTGTGTTAGTGCTACCGGGGATCATTGTGACTAGGTCTAATGGCTTGCCCAACTGCGTGTGGGCAAGGCATGGGCTCGACACTGTGAGGTGGTGAATATGACCTTCCATTGAGTTCAAAATCGAATACGGGCAAATGGCCCTCTAGTCACCTTGAGTCGGCATGGAGATCTCTCGGAGGGAGTGAACCCTACACGCCCCATCGGGACCGGGAGATGCAACCCGGATATAGCCCCCTTGGCTATGCATCCCGGCGGGCTCTGATCCGAGGGTCCCAACACTTTTCACCTACTACGCAAAGTGTGCACTGAGGGGCGGATGGAGTGGACAACCCTATGCCATGTTCTTATGCCACCCAAATCCATTGCCATGAATTACATGCGACGAACTCGAGACCCAAGCCCGCGCCCATCCCTTTGAGTGCGAGCCTTGGGTAGGATTCCCTATGTGATGTCTTATCTTTGTCTATGCAGATATGTGGAGGACCATCCTTCGTGATGGTCATATGATGTTGATGTATGTGCTACTTGACATGTATGTTTACGCTCAAGACTAGGTAGGCCCCGAGGGAGACGGGGTGCAATGACCCTTCCACTCTTCCCACTTTGGAACCCGCCGCGGTTGCAGTGTCATGTGGAGGGCCCCAGTGATTAGCATGGAGCTGGTATGGGGATGAACTCCCCGTTTGTGTAATGGTGAGTGCACCGTGATACGGTAGGGGGGCGTCACGCTGGTATCGAGCAATGTTCTTGGAGACCAAGAGCAAGGCACTGACCATGCTCCTAGTAGTACTAACTTAATAGGGTCCTCAAACCTCGAGAAATGAGAAAATTTTTTCTCATTTTTGTAGTATATGCTAAGCTAGTAACAGTTAAAGTGAATTAGTAATAGTTAAAGTGAATTAGTAACAGTTAAAGAAAAAAAATTAGTGAGCCAAATAGGATGGTCTCACACGTCGCGCCAGAGCCGATTTCTAAAATGTAGAAACCTGTCTGGAGCTTTTGAGCAAAATTGAGACGATGTCTCACACGTCGCGCCAGGACAGATTTCTAGATTTTAGGAATCAATTTGAAGCAACGTGTGAGACCATGCCCAAAATGCCCAAAAACAAACAAATCGACCAAGTAAGGGGTCAATTCTGCCTAACTCGATGAGTTTAGTGGAATTACAGCCTTAGATCACTTAAATTGAGTAAGCCTAGCCCAATTAGGACCCATGTCTCACACGTCGGCCAGACAGATTTCTACATTCTCAAAATCGGGTCTGGGCTAACGCAGAGACCCTCCAAATTTTGAACCTCCATAACTTGAGCTACGTAGCTCCAAATCGCCAAATTTGTTGCGTTAGGACGTTAGACAGCCTAGAATCCATTTATGACCTCAAATTAGGATAGAAATGTCAAACCCCATCTCAAAATGACCAAAATTGCTCAAACCCTTGAATTGCTTTCCCAAACCGTAGTTTGTTTGTAGATAGAAGTATACCCCATTAGTAGCTCGCAAGTACGCTCCTCGGCCCGAAGCTGATGCCTTACTCCCTAGGTAGAAGTGCTCAGGGAACACCCCTTTGTTATAGTCATCTAGACCTTAGCATAGCAACTCAAGTCCAACCTTGGTACACCACCACCTCTGCCGAGCCAAAGGCATAAACCTTGACCTAATTCGTGTCCTTCTAATAGAGTTTGACTTATATAGCCGCCACATTGACACTCCCTATTGCCAGGATACCTAGAAAGGAGCTAGAGCCTAGAGCTGCCCAAGTCATTCCATGTGTAGAGATTGGACCCCCCCAAACCAACTTTGCTAGGACCTTAGAGTATACCTCAAACACCATGAGGGCTTTGCAAAACAAACCCTCATGTCATGCCATACCACACGTCCCTAATGTCCATAGACTTGTAGATTATAGATATGTCTCTAGTAATGCCGCTCGCTCGAGCCATCTTGCTTGCTTATAGAGCCCAGAATATTGTAGGAGAGCCCTTCAAGTAGACTCTTAGACTCTAGGATACACGAGCGTTGCTTTCGAAGGGCGGGGCGAGCCACGTGCACGAGCTAAGGGCGCAACTTCTTGAAGACATCAAGGTCCCAGTCAATGCACAAACAGATAAGGAGAGGAGACCGAAAAGGCAGACCCAAGAGGGGGAAGCACAACGACAAACACCTCAACCGACAAACGAGTAGAACAGGACACCACCAGACCTATCATCAATCTCCATCAAATGGGAAGAATATTGGTAACCAACGGCACCAAGAATGTTCTAGATGTCAACCTCCCGCTACCACGTCCACGAGCTCACATCGAAAAGAGGATCTCAACGCCTTCACCAACTTCGGCGCACATGAGTTTCAAATGGAAGAACGCGAGACAACAAAATACAGGTACAGGAAGATGTTAGGCATCGATGTCGCGTTAGCATCACGAGCTAGGGCCAGAGGGCATAATCTTCCGTCGAGGAGACAACTCATGGCGACACAGGAGCGTATAGAAACCGGAGGGAAGATCACCACGACCTTGCAGCCCAGCAGCTCAAGCGCAACGTCAACAAAAGGAGTAACCAAGCTAGGCAACCACAAAGCACCTAAGGCTGACCAAGATGAGCCTCCTCCTCCCCCTTGCACCAGCAGGAGAACTTTCATCGGTTCCAAAAAAGGTAGGAGACCATGAGAGGGAGGAGACGATATCAAGGAACATTTTCGACTCAAGGCCCTCAGATCAAAAACTAGGGGCAAGACCAAGGAGGAGAATATTCTGCTCAAACAGGAATTCCGGACCCAGGAACACCTAGAAACCAAAGGAAGGACGGCTTTACTACGTCAGCCAAGGAGTGCAGACTCGAATGGTTAGGACCCAAAGGACGGAGGAGACGACCTAGCCAGCAGGTACAAATCACGCAAAGGCGACCAGAAGGAGCTATGATAGGGCAATGGAGATGACCACACTTCCAGGCACAGGAGAGCCACCTCGGAATGAAGCAAAGCCCAAGCAACAGGAGTCGCACTCAGAAATTCAACATGCGGAGGAATGACAACACCTGCCATCGACCACGATCTCAGAGCTTCGAAGATATTCAAGAATGCCCGACTGCAACAGCCAGGTGACCCTACTCAAGCTCGATCAATGGCACCGCAAATCAGCAATCTTGCAAACGACACGCATGTAGGGACGTGGCGGTCACCGCATTCCTCGCGGCGAACTTACACAATAAGGAGGAGCGGCTTTTTCAAGGGATCACATCGGCGAACACTCTTCGCAACTTGAGGTGATCAGCCGGATCGGACACCTAAGCTCAACAATAGTAGCAACATCTCAAGGAATCCCGAGTCAACCGCGAACGAAGAAGATGCGAAGAAACCCAAGTATCAAACGCGATCAAGGAGGGGAAACCCTAAAGGAGTATAAATAATTAGGTAGATCTTCGTAGTTGTTTTGCAAAAGTGGATGAATTAAAATCCCAATGTAAATGATGTCCACATATATAGTGGAGAAACATGAGTTTAAAGTCATGTTTTCACTTTTGATTTAGCGCTTAGATCAGGAAGCTCCTTCACTTCGACTACCAAAGGAGTAAGCGAGGAAGCACAACTATAGCCCAAGATCAAAATGGAAGAGCAAGTACGAGGGAGAACGACCAGAGCCCAAGCAAACCTTCGACTCCAAACACTTCGGGAACTGCCCTCAAGTAGAAGACCGCTCGTCCACCCAATGTTAGAATAAGAGACAACACCGATCATGTCAAGATCATCAACGCGACACGGGACATCGTCTGCATGCCAACACTACCTCTTGTAGCAGCAAGTGGCGGCACTTGACGAACTTATGACATGAGTGGCCTCAACAATGGAAGGAGGAACACCTTACATCAACGAGCCAACTAAGAAGGCAACATCTCGACGACCATAATCCCACCTTGTGGTAATATAGGGTGATGCGCTATGACACGTGTATTAGATGGAGATGCACTTACGAAAGGCACCGCGATGAGGAGACATGCCTTCAACAACTAGGTGACGGCTTCGTCAGATACTCCTACCAGTAATTAGAAGAGAAGAAGCCGACCATATCTCTGACATGTGGCACGTCAAACGCCCAAGGTAGAAGCATTCGACGCCTTAACGACAAGGATAGCAACTGAAGCACCTTCGGCGAAAAGAGAGTTCAAGATAATAGCCAGGCTATTCAACGACAAGAGTATATCTAAGGCAGGTACTTCTTCAACGCAAGGGTCAAGCTGCGCAGAGATAAGGATCCATCATCCCGACAACGGAGCCATCAGGGAGGAGAGTCATGATGCCTTACTTGCCAAAGAGACCGAAATGCATAGAAGGACAAAGGTCAGGAACTGAAAGATGGAGAAGTGCTAGCAACCGACTTCTTCCACGAGCTTCCCAGAGGCAACAGAGGATCAAACCCGACGAGCACAATCAAAGTCACCGGAGGGTACCTCAAGACAAGAAGACGGCATAGCATCGTGGAACGTGACAACGTCCAAGCCATGTGATCGAGGGGATCAAACGAAGAAGTTTGGAAGCTCGATGGAGAACCAACTAGGTGAGGCGAGCCGATGACTTGCACGCGGCCTTGCATGCAACTTGGTGAACCCAAGGATGAACGATTCAAAGAACAACTGCAGAAGAGAACAACTCCAGAGGAGTATAGCCAAAGGAATCGCCAAGACGACCTCAAGAGAGATTTCAAATAGCTTCAAGTATCATGAAGGGGGAACAATTACGTCCCGAGAACAGATCAAGAAGGTGATCGAAATGTCGAAGCATCAACGACAAGCACACCTTAGTTAGAATGTGATGCAAAGCGGTTGTGCCATAGCCACAAACATCGGAGGCCCAAGTATATCAACAAGTTACCCGAGCACGAGCCGACGCACAAATAGGAGGATATAGATCGTCAACACCATTGCACCGGAGGAACACCGATGACATTGCCAAGGAGTAGGTGTCCAACTTCAAGGGAGGCACAAGGGAGACCTAATAGCTCTAGTAGTAATTGTAATTATGTAAACTATATGTTGTGCATGTATAGTTCCCTTGTTATTTCTTCCCTCCCATAGCGTAACACATCAAAGGAAGAGATGTCATGCAAGTTGCGGGGTGAAGCAATCAACATCGTCCAACACTCTTCGGCAACACGATAACGACAAGAGGACTCGACGTATGAGACATCGATGGAGTCGAAGAAACAATATCGGATACAGAGTCATCCTTTTAGCCGCCAAGACAAAGAGTTCAAGATGAAAGATCTCTTTCAATCAGCCCACTTCGGGCATTTGAAAAGCGGCATGCAAGATTCAAATGATCAAGTACACCATCAAGCCACCAGCAATGAGAGGCTTCTAACGAACAAAATCAACCTCTACATCAAAGAGGAGCCACCGCCAAGGAGACCCAAGTATCGAGCGATTTCTGAGAACGTTACCTTGCTCCTTCAAGGTGCAACGAAAGTGGATGAGCTTCTAGCAAGCTCAAAGATCTAAGGCCATGGGGCCTAGTAGGTTAAATGTATGGATGGTAACATCCATATTGGGATTAGAAGGCAATTCGGATATTCTCGTTGAAAAGGATTGCCCAATTGGGAAGGAGACGATAGGAGTAACTAAAATTATACAACGATTGTTAATGTACATCCAACGTATTGAAACCACTTTGTGAGATTGATCTCCTCGCTAAGAAGGAATCACTACTAGGATAATTGTTGACCATGTATAAATCTAGTATCTCCAAAGAATAATCCAACCGAAAGAAAAGAAGTAATCTAACAAGTCCGCCAACTTGTTACGATGACATCAATTCGATTGGTAGGAATATTCCAAGAGTTTAAATAACTAAGAAAGGGGAATCTCTAGAATAATAAAATAATAGTACATGCAAGGTACATCTAAAATAAGAATTATAGTAATCAAATAGTCTTTTGAGACAAAAGGAATTGTCGTCATGACAAAACCTTGTGGTTTAGAATCGTTCTAACTAAGTAGATAACCCATAATTATATTGAAATAAATGATAACATAATATGTGCATCCATCTTAGATGGTTATATATGTTAGCTAAGGCTAGTAACTTAATGCGCTAAGTAAGAAGCGTATAACCTCTTAAGGGAGAGAATAGATATGACGCTGTGTGCAATGTCATTGAAGGGGTGCAGACCATTTTCTTTTCAAGAAAGTGGGAGGGCTCAATCTTATGATTGAACGCATTTGCACCGAATTGACCGATCAGAATAGAGTTCACTCCGCAATGGCCGGCTTAATAGAGCGTAAGATAGATAGATAGATAGCCAGAGGCCTTCAACGTATGACCGACGTAGTAGTGAACTACACCAACGGTGGAGCAAAACTATGGGAGCAATGAAATCCACCAAGTCACCTCCAAACTACTCGACACGCTCAATGAGTGGATGCTTTTAGCCTTAGGTAAGGTATGCATGTATTATAAGCCTTAATGTGTCTTATTGATAAGTTAAATATAGACCCTAATAACCGTGATAGAAATTGTTGTAATGTGATATGTATCATAGGGAAATAAGTTAAATAACAACGATAATGTGAAGTAGCATGTTAATTAATCCCTTCGCAAGGATGCAATTCCTTCCAAGGATAGCTATAGGTCCTTATAAATATAAATAGAAAATAGAATTCGGATATACTTAAGCATCTTAGGGATATACTTCCAAGGGTAATGCAGGACCCAAGGAAGAGAATAAGAAGCACATCTAATTTTTGTGTATGATAATTAAAACCCCGCCTATAATACAATAGGTCTAAATCGGGGTTATTGTTTAAATAATCGCGATCTAAAAGTCGCTAAATATTGCAAAGCTTAGAGTAAATTTAATTGTACTATCGGAAGTAATGTATCCAATACTATGATAATGTTAATTCATAAATATTACCTTAGGGTAATTATGTTAATCACATGCATTAAAGGAGCCAAAAAAAAAAAAAAAAAAAAAATTGGCTCACCCATGTCGATTTGTGTTTAGATTAGTTTCATGTGTAGTTAAGATTAATCCACGATGCAACCTATGCTTGGTATGGATTGCATGCGCGAGTTATACGATGATGAGACCACTACGGTGATCTCTAGGGCGTGGTGTAATGTCAATGTAGGCATGACCGCGTTTCCGCTTGGACGAGTGGAAGGTAGATTAGAAAGTCTACTTCTGTTCCACGGAAGTAGACGACCTCGAGAGAAAGGAGGTCATTGAGGAATGCATTGATAGGAAAAGCACCTCTAGCCCCATATATGCTTTGATAGGGAGGAATCGCCTTCACGCCCCATATACCTGAAGGACCTATCCTCCACGTTTGGGCAACTAGGGTGTAGGCATGAGCGGCATATAGGCATATAGTATTGTCTCCACGGCCATAATGGAAGATTCACCCTCTTCCTACGGAGATTAGCCATGCATCCATGTAGATAGGTGGGTGGTCACCATATAACCAAAATTTTATTAATAATTAATAATAGGTAGTGTCGACCTGCAGCCAATAGAGCGCCTCGGGAGGGCAAGGAGGTTTAACTATCAAGGCTTGCAACACAAATTTTGTTATAATGTGTTGCAAGGGATGAAGGGTACCTTAGAAGTGTAAATTTTGTATGAAATTGATAAACTTTGATAAACTTAAATGTTGTATTAAGTAATGTTAATAATTACCTTTATTGGATTAAGTTATGATGTGATAAGTTAATAGGATAAATCTAAATAGTAATGTCTTAAACATTACCTTAGAGTAATTCTAATAATTAAGATAGTAAGTATGTAATTATAGATATTGTAAAATTAATGCAGATTTTACAGGAAGACCGCAACACAAATTTTGTTGGAATGTGTTGCAAGGAATGAAGAGTACCTTAAATAATAATTGTATATGAAAGTGTTAAATTGTGATAAACTAAATGTTGTGATAATAGAAACTAATAAGTACCTTATTTTAGTAGAAGTTACGAATTGACAACTTATTTGATAATGTAATGGCGTAATAATGATTTAAAAATATTATCTTAAGGTAATCGTAATAAATGTGTAAGTATTATAGTAGTATATCGTATGCATCAAAGTTGATTGCGTGCGTTAGGAAGATTCCAAGGTGCGAGAACCCGCGATGCTTTGCTGGACGGCATCATTTCAAGGTGGGGAGAATGTGACATTCCAAAGACAAGATACGCCCCCGTGACGATATTGTAATCGCCATTGCACGCCACACGCCACCTTTAACCGACGGCGTACGCCAACGTAGCCATGGGTAGCCCCTAGGGGCAACTTGCTAAGAATGTGCATTATTATTAATGTGCACATTTTCCAATGTACACATTAATGTGGGCACACATTTTCCATGTGGCCACTTGATGCCAAGTGGGCCATACCCATAGGTGTAATTAATGTGCACATTTTCCAATGTACACATTCATTAATGTGCACACATTTCCATGTGAGCACATTTGGGTGCACACATTTCCATGTGGGCACATTTGGCCACCTAGCCCTTTAAAGGCAGTGGGCCCTTTTCCCACCATTATCCCACATGCCTAAAGGGGATAATTGGAAACCCTAGCCACCCCTTTGTCTATTTAAGTAGGAGAACCCTAACTTGCCCATTTTCGTTTCTAGGGTTTTAGAGCTCGCTTTGGCTGCCTCAAGAGCTAAAACCGCCTCCCCCGTGACTGGCCTAGAGAGAACTGCATCGCTAGTTTTCCTTGATTCGAAAGCATTTCAAAGCAGATGGTCGAAGTTCAGTCGAGGAGGAACTCAAGGATCGTATTTAGGCAATTTAGTAGTCTAAACCCCATTTTAGCCATCGAATCAGTAGGTTTAGCCTCTTAAATTGCCCATAGCAGCCCCCTCTAGAACTCTAGATAGCGATTCTAACTAAAGAACCTAACTCTATGATATAGATTAGATCTTGTTCTTTAGTTCTTCCTAGTGATGTATATGGATGATGTATCTCGTGAACTCCTTGTATTGGGAAGGGGGTAGAGACCTAAAGCTTGGTAGTAGATGCTCCTAGATTAGCCTCTCTAGCACACTATAGATGCGGCCCTGCACAAGAGCCACACCGGTTGTGGGTGAAGGGCCCGACCGGGCTTATAAGGAGGTTCGTGGTTCGACCTCTTGAACGATCCCTATGGTGTGTTAGTGCTACCGGGATCATTGTGACTAGGTCTAATGGCTTGCCACCAAGGCAGGGGCAAGGCATGGGCCTCGACACTCGTGAGGTGGTGAATATGACCTTCCATTGAGTTCAAGTCAATAATACGCAAAGGCCCTCTAGTCACCTTGAGTCGATGGAGATCTCTCGAGGGAGTGAACCCTACCGCCCCATCGGGACTGGGAGATGCAACCCGTGATATAGCCCCCTTGGCTATGCATCCGCGGCTACAGTGTCCCAACACTTTTCAGCCCTACTCGCAAAGTGTGCAAGGGAGGGGCGGATGGAGTGGACAACCCTATGCCATGTTCTTATGCCGGCCAAATCCATTGCCATGAATTCCCGCCCTCAGATCAACTGGAGACCCAAGCCCGCCGGGCCATCCCTTTGAGTCCGAACCCTTGGGTAGGATTCCCTATGTGATGTGCTGATCTTTTGTCTATGCAGATAGGTGGAGGACCATCCTTCGTGGATGGTCATATGATGTTGATGTATGTGCTAACGACATGTATGTTTACGCCTCAGCCTAGGTAGGCCCCGAGGGAGATTTGCAATGACCCTTCCACTCTTCCCCATCGAACCCGCCACGGTTGCGGTGTCATGTGGAGGGCCCTCAGATAGCATGGAGCTGGTATGGGGATGAACTCCTGCTTGTGTACCTGCGGAGTGCACCGTATACGCAGTAGGGGACGCTACAAGATTTTTTCTGATGTTTTTGACAAAGTCAAGGCTAACAAGCTTCCAAAGTCCGGCCCATATGATTGTTCTATCGATTTGCAGCTCGTGACTATGTTCCCTTATGTCCTATTGTTTCTCACCCACCGAGTTGGAGGTGAATTGAGGAGAATTTAAAGGATGTGTTTTATTTGGCATTAGTAGTCACTTAGGGCATCTATT